>PVIU01008238.1:0-84945 GCA_004026605.1 Ondatra zibethicus | reverse complement strand
AGGGATGGGGGTGGGCCTTGGACTTCCAACAGGGCAGGGCACCATGCCCTCTTTCAAGGAAGAAGGGGGAGGGAGGAGGGGTGGGGGGTAGTGGGAGGGGACCGGGAGAAGGGGAAGAAAGGAAAAAAAATTTTTTTATCTTTAATTATGTTCTTGAATGGAAAAAATAAAACAAAACAATGTATGGAAAAAAAAGAAAGAAAGAAAGAAAGAAAGAAAGAAAGAAAGAAAGAAAGAAAGAAAGAAAGAAAGAAAGAGAAAGGAAGGAAGGAAGGATCAGTCAACTGTGTTTCTAGATACCATGTGGAAGCATTATATACTTTCTATAAAGTAACCAGGTTTACATTTCTAAGTGAGGAAATTCTGTTTCTTATTGGAAATTTAATTGGTTGCTTACACATCTTAAAAAATAAATTGAAAAGACAAATGAATACAGTGTTCTGTCACCAGTGTCCCACCTGCTTGCTAGTCCCAACTGGGTGTATTTCCATGCACAGACTCAGCCCTTGGCCAGGTAGAGCAGAAATGATGACAACCTGCCTGCTGGGCACGCGCATGCTGAAAATCTGGCTGCTGTGCACGCGCATGCGCAGACACAGGTGACAGCACAGGTTAATGCTCTGAGAAGCCCACCACCTATTGTGGGAACAGTAAGGGCTTCTTGGTTAAACAGGAAGCTTTACATGAGTAGCTTTAGAGAGCTGACTGGGGCGAATCTAGCTAGAATTCGAAAAATCTTTGGCCACTTTATTCCACATGCGGCTCAACAGTTGTTGGGTTTTAGGATTAAGCTAAGAAAGAGGTCTTTTCAGGGAAAATACCAATGAAGAATTTTCTTGGCTTGTCTGTAGAAGCTCAGAGACTTTCAACTTCTGAGCTACCAGTTTTCCGGGTCTGCAGAAATTTGATCCTCAGCCTCCCTAGGACGAAGTGAGGTTTGTGAGAATTCCAGGAGGGTTGTGGCAAGGGGAAAAGTGAAAGGAAGGAAAATGGTGACGGTGTCAGGCGGAGAAGAGGAAAGCTAGGGCAAGAGAGTGAAAGAGCGATAGACTTAGCGCCTGGTGAGAGTCGAAAAGTTTGCTGAGCACTCCCATGCCAGGGGTTCTAGTCTCATCTCCATTGCTATGGTAAAGCACCAACTAAATCAACTAGGGAAGGAGAGGGTGTATTTGGCCCACAATCCCAGATGATCACCTATCATGTCAAATGTGTCCGGGCAGGAACCTGAGCAGTTTCCTTGTGTTGCCTAGGATAGCTCTGAATTCCTACACTCAAGTGATCCTCCTGACTCAACATCTGGTGTTTTTGAAACCATAGCCACACCCAGCCTAGGGTCTATTTGGAACAGAATGATGGACAGTGAATATGTATGAAGTCCAGGTACTGGTGCATTTGCTAGGGACCCAGAAATGAACATTATGTAAAGTTTCATGCTTAGAGGGTTTGTGTTGTAAAGGGATGTGCTTGATTTGTGTCTAATAATTATGGAGTAGTATTACTAAATAATGAACTCAAGGATAAAAATTGACTTTGCTCTTGCAGGAAGAAATAAAAGGGAGAGAGAGAGAGAGGAGAGAGAAAGGGAGAGAGAGGAGAAAGCACAGCATACAACAATCTTGGGTGCTGAAGACAGACAGCCATAATTATAGAAGGTGGGTGCCAGTACACACAAAGGTCTATCCATGGTGACATTTGATGAGAAGGACAAAAAAGCAGGAAAACGAAAGATGTGGATACACGCACAAGGAAGTTACAGATGAGTCCTCATTACACAGCTCTCTGAACATAGGTGATACAGGCAAGCCCGATCAACTGATGCTGTAGTGTCCTCATGCAAGTCCAGTGAGCTTCATTTTTTTCCCCAGATAATACCAACGATTCAGGAAAGGAATTTTGCACCTGGAGTTTCATGCTGCTGACCAACCTTGAAATCAGACTGCTAAGCGGGACTTAGTGCCTTGGCAAGTCATTGAAGTCCTTTTTACCAACATTCAGGTTAATGGTTAAGAGTTGGCATTTAGAATGTGCAATAATTTCCATTCAGTACTTTAGTTAATAATACATCTTTCCATGGTGTCTGAAGGATATGTCAAAACAAGTAATGGAAAACTAGGCCGATGCATTGAAGAGGTATTTTGTACAACACAAACCCAGCAGACAAGAGTCACCAACACACGCAATTGGAGACTCACAGATGGCTGGAGTCTCTGGTAGCCTTCAGAAGCCTTCCTACTTTACAGTGGAAAGGAGTGGGAAGTTTCTGGTTGGTGTCTGTAGTAGCATCAGGTACTTCTCTGATTTCAGAACAAACTGTTTGTCTCTCCAAACACACGACATCACACCTCAGATTTCACCGTCTATTGAAATCAAGGTCTGCTGGAAACATACACACGCCTTCCATTCTTCTCATACTTGCAGGCTTTAGCTGTAACCACTGACTGACAGCTGGAAAATTATCATGAGTTCGGGATCTACCCAGTTTTCCTTTGCAGCCCCACACACGTTGGCTTTTGCCTTTTGATCCTGCGTAACTAGGTCAGGTCCTGTTAGGCTACTGTAAAATTTTACCAACTGAGGAATTTTTGTTGTTGCTGCTTCTCACTGGAAAAGCGCCATGCCCTAAAACAGTTCGTGAACTTGTAAGTAAGCATTTTTGTTTCCTCACAGAAAATAGTCTTTGTTCTTTACATGGAAACTAAGTAAATGTTGCTCAGCTCTGACTTTCTTGATTCTTCTGGGGGCTGATTGTTCTTAAAAAGATTTATGGAAGCAACATTGTAATCCCCTTAGAACAAATCTTTAAAAGGATTCCCAAGGTATTTCATTACTTTTACAACAAAATTAAATATGAGAAGTGCAGTTTCTAAATTAAGCTTAATTAAATTTAGCAACAATACTTTCAAATGTTCAAATATTTTCACTCTAACATTTTAGGGGAAAAAAGAAAAATCAAAAACAAGCTAAGAGAGGTAAGGAGATTGACATTTTGTAAAAGACACCGAACTAATGACCTTTATTGTGAGTTAAAGACAGACAGAGACAGGTCACAGGCAGCACTTGTGGGCCCTCGGAGGCCCTGCTTCTGGAGTCTGTCCCTACACTTTTAGAGCTGGCAGTAGGGACCTAAAACTTTTCTCCCCGTTGTGCTACCAGAGAATCAACTATGCATAGCTTTGCGAATCTGAGCAGCTTTGTGAGTCTCAGTTCCAGCACATTCTAGAAACTTCCAACAGCACTTTTCTTGTTTCCTATGAAGGGGGGGTGGGGCACTATCAGATATACTCTTTTAAGCATCAGCTGTGGGTCGCAGTGTGTGAACTGTGGAAAACCCCTTTGTGTGTTAATGGAGCCAACGATGTGGAACAGAATGGGGATGTGAACAGCCGGGAGCCAACAGTCTGGAGAACTGACATTGTTCCGGATAGCGGAGAAGGAAGAGACGCCAGGGCTAATGGCATCCAAAAGGGATTTTGAATACAGTGGGGTTGAAGAATATTCTAATGGAAAATAATAGCCATAGATTGCAGATAAAGCCCTCACGTGTGAGTGTACACACAGATACACAGCTTCACTTCTCTCCTTCTCTACAGTCCACATCCCAACCCTAGGAAGTTAGCTGCGTGTATGTATAAGATTCTTCCTAGTTCTTCCTTTGATGTCTGTGCCGCTAGAGTCTATGAAGAGGTGAAACCACGCATATGCTTTAGTACCTTCACGGCTTCAGATAAACATAAAACGCAAACCAACATATAGTATAGAAAACCATGCTGCTAAGCAATTCATTGGACCTCCCTCTTTCTCCAAAAGACCTGTTCCTTTGATAACTTTCTGACATTTTTATGTACTTAGGGCGTGGTTGAAGATGCAGCTCAGTTGGTGAAGTGTTTGCTTAGGGTATGCAAAGCCCCGAGCTTGATCAGCACCATATAAACTAGAAATGGTGACATTCTCCTGTTATCTCAGCATTTCTTGGAAGGTAGAGACAGGAGGATCAGAAGTTCAAGACCATCTCTGGCTACATAGTGATTTGAGGCCATCCCAGGCTATGTGAAACATCTGAACAAAACAAAACAACAGACCTCCCCAAACCTGAACGTCAAACCAAAGGAATTGCCCAGTGAGCTTGCTGAAAGCGGCCCCGTCTGTACTTCCCTCCCCACAACCTGTCCTCATTTTGATTCAGGAAAGTTGAGCCCGAGCCAGGCATGTGAATGTTTAGTCTGACTCCCTCTCTGGAATCTGAATATTTGAGTTCTCTCAGGTGGTTCCTGAGGGTCACAGGTGACAGTTCAGGGACACCAAAGCAAGGAACTAAGCCCAACTCCTAGTCCTTGTCAAGCTGAGGACTTTCAGAGACTTTTAGGGCAATTTCAAGTCAATCTCTTTGGAATGTTTCAGCTTTAGAAATAAACCCCGGATCTGTTTGATCCAGTCACAGGCTCTAAGAGCCAAAATGAACAACAGGCCATGGATTACCTGGCTGTATTTGAATTTCTAAAATATTTCTTTTTCTAGAATGATGGTTTGCTGGAGGCAAGACTTACCAGGCGGTGTCTATGGTAGAAACAACACAATCTCAAGTAAGTGGTGTGTGTGCGCGTGCACACACACACACACACACACACACACGCATGTGCACGTGCATGCATGCACATTCTTATCTGTGTGTGAACTGTCAAGAAATCCAGTAACAGACTTTGTTGGAAACTGCTGACACCAGTCTTCACTTGCTGGTCGGAGCGTCTCTGTCTCTAACCTAAGTTTTTATTTATTTGTTATTTCTTATTTACTTGTTCCTCTGTGGAGAGCAGAAGCAACTAGTATTCTCCACTGAACAATCATCAAACCAGTAGAGAAAAGTATTTACACCACAGGCAATGCCATAGCAACCCACCAGGTTTGTTCTGAGAGCTTCAAGTGTCGCAAACACTGTTTCTGGGCTCCTGTGTACATGCGCATATTTTTAGAGGAAGAGCCTTGTCATGTTGCTGCTTTGGGCTAGCCTGTAGTAATGTCAGAGTGATGGGGAGAGATGGGGTATGTCTTAGGCCCCCTGCTCGGATTCCAGTGACTCAGCAGGGTCACCCCAGTTTGTCTCCAGACAACACTTTTCTCTTTCTATCCATGGGACTTATGTGAGATGCTGAACCGCCAACTTCCAGTTGCGGTCTACCAACTTCCGGTTGCAGTCTACCAACTTCCGGTTGCAGTCTACGCTAGTGCTCCCCCCGCCTTCCAAAGGATTTTAAATTGACGAAGAGAAAAGACAGCAAGGACTTTCTCAGAAGAGGAAAATCTCACCTTCCTTACAGGCTCTTCTGTCTCAGTTTGTCAGACTGGCCTCATTGTAACTATTTACCCCTAGGTTTGAAACTTTTGAATCTACTGCTCTGACGAAGATTTCCTGAAGTCAAGGACGTTTTCTCACTCATTTTGCCATCCAGCATAAGGCCAAGCATTTCTGTTAGATGAGTGTATGATGAACATACATTCTACATTTTAAATACAGTCTCTCTGTTTCCCAGGTGCCTTTGTCCTCAGCCTCTGAGTTCCAGGACCATAAACATGTTTCATTCATTGCTTCTGACTTTATTTATTAAAAAAAAACAAACCAGAATCTGTGGAAGAAATTATTGGACATGATTGTCTTACAAACCAGATGTATCTCACATACTCCGTTGGAAATGATAACATAATACATTTTTTGCAGTAATGTATTGGCCTTTGCTTTTTTAGAAGATATTTGAGGTTAAGGCCCTCATTCTAATCAGATCCGGGTGGCCATTCACAAATCTGAGTTCATTAAACCCTGGTGCAGGAAGTGAGTGTCTGGCTCCAGTGTTGCCAGTGCATGCAATAATGAAGATAGCTGTCCTGCGATCGCTTACAGCAGATGGCCCACATAGATAGCTGAGGCCTGACTTCGCTCTGTTCTGACCACAAGAAAAATGCAGCATCCTCAGAGCCACAAGCTAATACATCGGTCCACGCTGATGCCCACGGACAGCCTGTGTGGCCGTTTCCAAGAGGAATGGTATTTTAGCTGCTCTTCATCCCTGCATGGTGGTCACTGCCAATGCTTGTAGAGGACCCGAGAAAGATCATACGGTTCAGGGATCACCCTCAAAGTTCTAGAACCAGGTTGCTAGACTAAAGCCCCAGTTTCACACTAGCCAAACCCGAGAGTCCCCTGTGTTTCACATCACTGCCTGCTGCTTATTGGTGTCATAAGTCAATCATGGTCACCTACCCGGTGAGATTAGTGAGGGCATTCTAATTAATATCCATGGAATGCTTACCACCACCCGCTTGCTCAGCTCATCTTAACCACTGCAATTATATTTTTGATTTTCGATTTATTCTTTCATGTTTATATATTATGTTTTTCCTGAAGTGGTTCAGAGTTCACAGTTCAAGAGGACAGTCCGCCAAGGTTGGGAAGGCGTGGTGGCAGGGATGGCTGTAACTATGGCAGCGGCTAGTCCCATTGCATCGATAGTCAGAAAGCGGAGTGGGAGGAAGGCTGGAACTTAGATGGATTTCTTAATTTTCTCTTTCACTTGAGCCTCAGTCACCCTGGGACCCAAGGCCATGAGATGCTGCTGCCAACATTCAGGGTAGGTCTTCCTCCCCAGGTACCCTTCCTGGAAGTGCCATCATAATTACACCTAAAGGTGTGTCTATTGGGTGATGCAAATTCTGCCCAAGCTGACAGTGAAGATTAACCTTCAGGTAGCGTGTGTGTGTGTGTATGTGTGTGTGTGTGTGTGTGTGTGTGTGTGTTGTTTGTAGAAACTACTAGAAGTCTTCCCAAATAGTGTCTAGTCACATGAAGCGTAAAGTTGCATTTTTTTCTTTCACCTGAAACATACCCAACTTGGTAAATAAAAACTTTAGGACAACTTTGCACTACTAGAATGGTTCTGCTGGGCGTGGCACTTATTCTTTGAGTATTATGAGGTTTTTTATATTTATTTCATTCTTCTGATATTTTACCCAGAACTTTTTCATTCATGAAGTTGGATTACAACGATATTTTTCCTGTAGCATCTTCATTGATTTCAGGGTTAGTTTTTGATGCTTTGTGAAATGACAAAAGCAGAAACTAAAATTTCCTCTTCTATTTTTATGTCCTGTGCAGATGGACCATTCAGTACTTGAGGACTTAACTGTCTCTGAAAACGATGGGAAAAGTCGTCTGTGACAGCTTTGACACAGGAGCTCCCTATGGGGCGTTTAGTAGGAGCTTCTTTTGTTTCTCCCTGGCTTAGTCGGCTTTTCTCTCTAAACTTTTGCCTTCTATTTTATTCTATCTAAAAAATTGTAGTTCTTTCATGTCTTCAAACTCACCGCCATGGAGTATGCTGATGGCTGCTAACACCTCTGTGCCACTGTCTCTATTCTCATCTTTAATATAACTGGCTTTTCTTGACAAGGCGCACTATCATTCCTCCGTTTTCAACTATTTTCCAAGCACTGATCCACTGTATCTGTGAAGTTACAGTTTCTCTATTTTCTTTTGCATTGAGTCTCTTTATTTTTTTTTACCCCCTCCTTCTCTGTATTTGATTTTAAAAAGTATCCCGAGTCGACTGTTCACAGTATTAATCTTCCTGAGTTTATTTAGAACCTTCACCTTTGCCTCTGCCTGCAAGGTCTCACTGCACATCCCAGGTTAGCCTCAAATTTGCTATAATCTTCCTGCCCACTGAGTGCTGGGAGTGCAGGTGTGCATCACCACCCCAGCCTTGTCTTGTATTTCTTTGTTCGTTTGGTTTTTTGAGATAGGGTTTCTCTGTGTAGCCCTGACTGTCCTGGAACTCTGTCGACCAGGCTGACCTCGAATTCACAGAGACCTGCCTGTCTCTGCCTCTCAAGTGCCGGAATTAAAGGCGTGTGCCATCACCACCGATCATGTATTTCTGGGGATGTCAACAATACAAATTGATACAAAGAATATACATTGCTTGTTTGTGCCATTTTTGCAAACTGAGAATTGAACCCAGAGCCTCGTGCACAGTAGGCAAGTGCTCCGCCACTGCCGTACAACCCCAACCCATAGGAAACGATCAAACTTAGCTTATATGACCTTATTCCCATTTTTTTCATTATCTATATTTATTTAAACATCTTGTCATTGTGACCTTGAGCGTCTCCTTAGATTGGGGATTACTTAGGAGAAATATTTAATATTTGTTGATAGTCTTCTTGTTTCTTTCTGACTTCACTGCACTCTAAATAAACTTGTTTCTTTAATTCTACAAATGAACTTAATTTGCACAATTCCTTCACTTCCTTATGATGGCTCTGATTAGTCTTTATAAATCTTCTATGAGCGCCAGAGAACATGTGTATCTGTGTGGGAGACAGACACAGCCAACCATGTCAGAGAAAGCTTTATCAGCAAGGACCTCAAAGCAAGGACAACACTAAGCATGGTCCTCAGCTTCCCATGTGTCAGTGGTGAGAGAAGCATGGAGATAGACGTAACACTTTAGAGAGATCTCACGGAGCAATTTTACACTGGCTGAATCTAACACGAAGTATTTGGCTACAGATTTTATATCATTTTGTTCTGTTCTCTGCCCTAAAAATAAATTAGCAGATTGCTCCAGAGCTTTTGTGCTTGGAAGAACATTTTTAATATTTTATGATCAGTGTTCTGGAAATTAATCATGGCAAAGAAATTATTTTTAGCCTTTGTAATGACCAGACTAGGAAAGCCATTTCCGCTCAAAAAGTAACCTGAGACTGTCTCAATAACTGTAAGCAAGTTGGCTTCCACTAGAATAGTGTTGGAATTTCTTGAAGTTGAAGGCAGTAACTGTTAACATTCTAGCTCTGTCTCTCTCCAAAATGAGTCATTGGGAACCTGATCAATCTGCTTGGCTGAGCACCCTGCTGTCCCTTCTGTGGCAGCCACTCAGCATGTCCTTTGCACCCGTGTTCCATCTCAGCATGTCCTTTGCACCCGTGTTCCATGGCTCCAAAAATGCATCTTCTGTGGAACTTTTCAACACTTCGATGGCTCAAACAGAACAGACCGCTTTGCAAAATGCTTCTTGCCCATTCTCCCCTTGATTCTTCTCCTCCTCTTTTTTGCATAAAAGTCTGAATCGATAAAACAGGTCATTTGCACAGAGCACCTCCTACTTTTGTATCCTTTAACACACACATCTTATTTCTGTGGGCCTGTGCAGAAATATAATCCGACAGATGGAGCAGAGCATTGTGCGTAAATGTGGTTGCGGCACTAATAATAAGATGAGAAAAGAGAGAGCTGTGTTTGGTGGCAACACCGCTGCAGCCCCAGCTGCAACCCAGCTGCAGCCCCAGCTGCAACCCAGCTGCAGCCCCAGCTGCAACCCCAGCTACAGCCCCAGCTGCAACCCCAGCTGCAACCCCAGCTGCAGCCCCAGCTGCAACCCCAGCTGCAACCCCAGCTGCAGCCCCAGCACTAGGAGACTGAGATGGGAAGACTGTGAGTTAGAGGACAGCCTGATTTACAAATGAGACCTGGGTCAAAAGAATATAAAATTAAGTGCTCTAAGTATCTCCAAAATACTTAGCATAGAAGTGGCCAAGGACCAGAGAGATGGGTCAGTGGGTAAAGGCACGTGCCGCCACCCCATCACCTGAGCTTCCTGGGACCTGCATGGTGACAGGAGAGAACCAAATATGTCAACTTGTCCTTTGACCTTCACATGCATGCCATGTCATGTACCCCTCTTTCCCATAAATAAATGTAAAAAAAAATTTAAAAAATGATCAAGCAAGATTGAATGTCTAAATATCCAAAAGTACAAACTGATAATTTGAATATTGAAAATTGTATGATCATATGGACCTTATTTATGTTGTCTGCTTGTATAAGAAAAAAGAATTGTATAGGCAATGTATTTCTAACTATGTTCTAAAAAGCATTTACATAGAAAAATGCTAGGAAAAAATCCTGGAAACATTAATAATATTGCTTTTACATAGTAAAACTAGAATTTCTTTCTTTTTTAAAAACAATCTTTGCTCATTTTCCTTAATGGTCACATATTATTTTTTGTCAGATATCACCAGTATACTCTGTACTAACTAAATATGTCAATAAAATGTTCCATTCTTAATGAATATGCAAAATCCAGCAGCTCCTTATCTGTTGTATAATTTTATCTTTTAGTCTACAATGATATACTTATGCATGCTTTTCAATAATACGTAAATGTAAAAGGACATAATAGGAAAAGAAAAAGGCAATTATGCCCATGTCATAAAGGGTCAAGATCCAGGAGAGAGACTTGGCATTCTTCTATATTCAGTAAAGGGAGTCAGAGAGCAGTCCATAGTGTAAAGGAGTAAAGGGAGACAGAGAAGGATTAGTCTCTCCACAATGCCTCTATCTCCCGAGGGAGCTGAATTCAAGAAATCAAGAGTGTGGGTTAGAGAAAAGACTCAGTGTGAGCAAGTATGAGGCCATTACCCATGTCAGAGCCAGGCAGGCATGACATTTCTGAGACTACCACATACCTGTAATACCATCATGACCTCCACATAACCTATAATCCCATTACTCAGAAGCTGAGACAAGAAATCCCTGGGATAACTGGCTAGCTAGAGTAGCCAAATTGGCAAATTCCTGGCTCAATTGCAAGACCTTGCCTCAATATAAAACGTAGAGAACAATTGAGGTGTACAGCTGATGTCAGTTTCTGGCCCCTTCATGTATGCATACAAACATGCATATATGCCTGCACACATGTGCACTCCTGCACATGTGAAGATATGTACACACACACACACACACACACACACACACACACACACACACACACGAGTCTCGGTATTTCTTGGTTGGATGAGCATTGCAGCACAGTTTATTTACCAATAGTGACTACAGCTAAGATGCAGGATGCAAAAGGAGACTTTCCTTTGCTGTTCTCCCTCTGCGAGACTCTATCCTCCCTTTGCAAGTCTCAGCATGTATTTTGATGAGCTCTGATAGGTCCCTTGTCCCTTCACAGGCATCCTCTACTGTCACCTTCCCAGCCACCGAGGTTGCCTGTTGATTTGGCTTTAATTTTTATTCCACTGTATGCCCTGAAAAGACACATCCTCTTTCTCACCCTCGTGTCTCCAGCCGTAACCCAATATTTGGCAGACAGTACCTGTTCAGTGAATATTCATTGAGTGAGTTAATTAACTCAATGCATGATACCACACATGTAGTAATATAAAGGTATATTCAACACATGCACATGTGTACCCATTTTAGAAAGCCATTTCCCGGGATGGCAGTTCCCAAGAAGAACAGTTTTACTTTTACAATAAGTGCAAGTATTTCATTCAAAGTTTGATTTCATGAATCACAGAACCAGTGCCAATTTTCTAAGCAAACTGTTTTAACTTGGCTACATGAGCCGGAGTGGAGGGAGAAACACTTTAAAAATAGCTGACCGGATATCCCTCTTGGTGGCTTGGGTTATGTAAAAGCATTCTGCGCTAAGCCCATGCCTCACATGGATTGCTGACCTCTGAGTGGGTTATTCGAGGCCTCTTTCCAGTGTTAAACTCTGCTTGCAAGTGAGACCAGACTAAACAAACAATCCTAAGAAAATGATAGATTTTGAAATAGATATCAGTTTTGAATTCTGTAGCTGAAGAAGGTGTTTTGGCAGTTTTAAGCCATCATCAGTTGCCCCCGTTGCTTTGGGCCATGTGGGGAGACAGCACACTGTGGCATGAGCCTATGGCTGAACAACCTGCTTATCTCATGGAAGTAAATAAACAAATGAGACTGGGGAAGTGGCTGGGGCTCCAATAGTCCTCCGAATACTACAATGCCCTGTGGCACAAAAACATGCATGGGGATTTAGAGAGAATTGCTCAAGCCTGTTTCTAGTAGGTGCTGTTCCACCCCTGCTCTACAGACTTGAATCACTGTTTAGTTCGTCCTGTCCTGGTTTCATGCACATGAACTTTAAGCATATTTCAATTATGCTGTTGTGTTTTATTAATTTGATATGTTACTATTTTATACTTTAAGTTATTTGGAGAAGTTAAATTATTGCTGGTAGAGAGAATAAAAGGCAAAGCTCAGAAACAATTATATTAATAAATAATACACTTGGAAATGAATACAAAATAGAGTAGCTCAGAAAATATATTGCCTAGATCTTTCTTCATAGGTGAAGTAAGGATCGCAGCTTTTGAGGCAGGTGCTGAGACAAACAGGCATGCACGGTATCCTGATGAATTTTCAAGGCCAAGCAACCATTCCAAATGGCATCTCTGGAGAAGATGATGTTTTGGTAGTTAGCCTTATCTTATTTTGTAGATAGATTAATAAATTTTGACTTTTGTTGTTACTGTTTTTCAGGGCTGGTACTCATACTAACATATGCAGGCCTGGAAATGTCAGGTGATTAACCAATTAGTGACTTCAGACTGAACATTCCCTGTTCATACTGGGTATCTGCCAGGCGATCTTCCTAGCACTCATGTGCACTTGCTGGCCCGAGTTTGTGGTTCCCGAAGCTACCTGTTTCTTTGCCTGGTAGGACGAGGCTCACTGGCAGGGCTAGAAGGCTGCCGATCCACCAGTTCTACTGGTTAGACAATTGTATGGCTTCCTGCCTCCCCTCTGCTGCCATGTGTGTAGCAGTGAGCAATAGGAATGATTCAGGCTTGTGAAATGACTTTTTCAAAGGGGATTTATTGGAATAAAATGGAGAGTGAGTAGTTCATGGATACTGAAAAGGAGACTAAATAAACTAGCCCAGGACTCTCGTGAGAAGTCTGGTACAGGAACTAGTAGCAAGGATTTTTATGTGGTTGTTGTCTTGCTTTGGTTTTGCTGGCTTGTTTGTTATTTGAGACAGGGTCTTCTGCAGCCGAGGCTGGCATGAATTTGCTGTGTTAGCCGAAGCTCTCCTTGAATTCCTGATACAGCTGTCTCTGCCTTCTGAGTGCCGGGAACCAATGCAGGTCTTTCCACAGAGCAGCAAGTGGTGCTAACTCTTGAGCCATTTCTCCAGGAAGATGAGGATTTGTCAGTTGTCAGCAAACACAGCCACACACTGAGGTCCTAGCAGGTGCCAGGCACTATGTTAAACATTTCATCATTGCACCAATAGCTTGATATTATCATCTGCTAACTCAGTAAATGAACTCAACAACTTGGTCAAGGCCGTCCAGCTAATTCCCCATGGAGTGGGTTGTGATGAGCTTTCGAAGAATCTCACCAAAACAGGTTGAGTCTTTAAAAAATGTTTTGCATGAAGTAAAATGTTCTCTTAGTAAAAACGATAAAAATTAGCCAGGTAGTAGTGGCACATGCCTTTAATCCCCACACTCTGGAGGCAGAGGCAGGCAGATCTCTGTGAGTTTGAAGCCAGCCTGGTCTACAAGAGCTAGTTCCAGGACAGGCTCCCAAGCTACAGAGAAACTTGGTCTCAAAAACCAAAAAAGATAAAAATTATGGATTTAGAATTCAGAGGAGAAATAGGGTCAGAATTAACCACCCTCGCTTATATTCTAAAGCACAGCCGAGCAAGCTGTGCAGATGTCGTTTGCATGGCAGCTATGATGAACACTGTCCTGGCTTGCTTACTGTTGTGATAAAACAGTCTGATCAAAATCAAATTATAGGAGGAAGGGATTTGCTTGGATTATACCTCCAGGTCAATGTTGACCACCAAAGGAAATCGGGAGAAACAGAAACTTGAAACAGTGACCGTGGAGGGTGATGCAACACACTGGCCTACTCTCTGGATTTGCTGTCTAGCTTTTGTTTAGCTGGTTTTCTTGTACAGCAAAGGACTACATGCCTAGGTATGGCACTGCCCACAGTGAGCTGGGCTTTTCTCTATCAATTAATAATCAAGACAATTCCCCACATACGTGACCACAAGGCGCTCTGATCTAGGCAGTTCCTCGATGGAGTCTTTCCTCTCAGATGACTCTAAACTATGTGAAGCTAACAATTACAGCTAGGTAGGAGAGATGCCTTCATATTCAATTTGCTCACGCAGCAAAGAGCTATTTCCATTTTAGCAACACAGCCCACCACCCTTGTATTAAATAAATGGGAAGATTAGTGGCTGAGAAAACTTACAATCAAACCAGATCCCACTCTGTTTACCAACTCAGCGATTTAGCCAATAGAAAGAGCACGGCAGGTTCCCAGATGAGAGCTGGTGAGGAGCTTGAGGAAGCATCTCTGTGGCTTTCTGAAGGTGAATGGTGTTGAACAGATTCCCAGGTAAATCGTTTACAGTACACCAGTGGGTGCATGCCAGGGCAATTGGAATTTGCCTTCTGCGTTTACATCAGAAGGTGGAAAACATATGTATATGTCAACTTGTTTGAGTCCTCGGGTTGCGTGTCCGTCTGATACATTGTTTCAATAGGGACGAGTCCTGATTTCCCACATTTTCCTGTCACAGTCTTGGGTCTTCAGGTGGTTTCTGTTTCTATTCTGGTGGTTTTCTCCATTCCTGCTTCTGGGAGTCTACTGTAGCCATTACACGACCACTTTCAAGATTAAAGTGCTCCCGAACTCTCAAATCACTGCTCAGTGAGATGTAAGGGGGTCATGTTTGTCTCATGACTTACACCAGAACATCATTCAAGAAACCTAAAAAAAAGTTAGTAGATGCCAGGCTCCATGTGTACCTAGAAATCATAAAGATGGGAGAAGAGGGATGCTGCGGGAAAAGAGAAAATGGCTTGTTGGAACACTGAAAATTCTCTTCTAGTGACTGGAAGGATCTAGAACCAACACTGTCATCCTGCAGGGATAGTGGGTGGAAGAGTTTGAGCCTAGTTCATGCCCAGTCCGCAGCTGCCATGAGCTGCGGAGGAGCGCTCGGAGTGGCGGACTGATGGAGGCAGCTTTGCTCTTTCTTCCTCTCTACTACTTGACTGGCTCTTGATTATAGCAAAGGACATAGTGGCTAGAGTCCACGTTTACCTGTGACCATTAGATTTGTGCTTCATCATGAGGCTATGTTCTAAGAAAATACTGGCACCATTCAAGATATTTCTTTGGCTTATTTGGGGTCAGATCAGAGACAAGTTTAAAAAATTTAAAAAGATGGACCAATCATTCCAGAAGTCATACTGCACAAATTGGTCATTTGAGGAATTTTTTTTTCTCAATGAGCCATCACTACACTTATTTGGGGGATTTTTTTAAAGTTTCAGTTGTCACTTTCCAGCCAATCAAACTTTTTATTAAATAAGAGAAGAATATTAAATATGTGTCTATGTAATCTTAATTACTGTTCTGCCTACAAGATAGAAGTCTCAGTAGTTCGGTCTTATTTTTGTTTATTAAGACTTTATTATTTTACAAATACAATTTGTGGTGCAAAAGTTTTTATGTTAGTTATACTTAGTGGTTTCATTATATGAATCTCTTACAAAGATCAGACACAAAGCAAGCAAAGTTACCATAGATTTCACTGTTAATATGAGAAAAGTTTGATTAAGTTGTGGTATATAAACATGGCAGAAAGTGATGCATTCCCTTTTAAGGGATAGTTAATGTTGAGCAAATGCTCACAGTACAGTGTAACATGAAAAAGCGAAGATTCAGGACTTGCTCTCTCTCAGTGGTATAGCACTTGCTAATATGTAGGACATCCTGATTTTTCCCCATCACTACACAAAGAAAAAAAACTCAGGATACCAAATGCCATATGTCATGTGATCTAATGTGTAAGTGTGATGTATGTGTGGTGTATGATGTGTGTAATGCATGTGATAGATGTGTGTATGTGGTGTGTGTGTGTAATGCCTATGATAGATGTGTGTGTGTGTGATGTGTGTGATGTGTATGCATGATGTGTGTGAGAGCTGTGTGGCTGTGATGATGCATGTGTGTGATGTATGTGATAGCTATGTGAGTATGTAATACATGTGTTGGTGTGTAATGTGTGTGCTGTGTGTGGGGTGTATGATAGCTGTGTGAGGGTGGGGGGGCTGACAGGCCTGTGTGAAGGAGGCCAGAGGAGAGGGTGCTGGGTATACAGCTTTATCACCTATTCCCTCAGAGCACAATTTCTCTCTAAACCCAGAGCTCCCGCACTGATTTTCAGTTAACCTGGCTGGCCGGCATGTTCTAGCAATCTTCCATTCTCTATTGCTCAGATCATCTCCAGACGTTACAGCTGTGTGTGGCCATGCTTGCCTTTTTCTAGTTGCTTGTTTCGTGAGTGCTAGGGGTTTACCCGTTTGAGCTTGAATAGCTAGTGTTTTCACTCACTGACCACCTCCCAGGTCTCCAAATTATTACTACTAGCTGTAAGCCAGGAATATCTCCGTAAGTAGCAAGTAGGTTGGTTAAAGTGTTTGGCAGAACCAAAGGAGTTTTAGCAACACTATTTGCATGGAATGCCATAAGGTCAAGAAACTGCTCACTTTTAGTGGGGACAGCACTCAGGGAGAATGTTGTTTCTGCTGATGTGTTGGAATGAAGTTATTAGAAAATGCCAACAGTAAGAAACCCCTTAATACATTCCAGGACGTCCTAGTAACAAGACAACAGGGACATTGCTGGAGCTTGAAAAGCACATTCAGACAGCTGCGTTGGTGACAGGCTGAAACTTTCTTGTCTTGGCGATACCAGGCATCTGTGGAATGCTTGACTGGGCACAGAGTGTGCTTAACTGTAGTGTTTCTGTAGATAAGGAGGGCACATTTTTTTATCTGCAACATTTTACGACCGAGGAAATGCAGAGCCTTGGAATTTGAATGACTTGCCCAAAGTCATCAGAATAGCGTCCCTCTCCTGGTACCTCACGAAGGACTCTTCCCGTGTTGTATGACCTGGTGGCTCAGATAACCCCTGCCTGCATGACTGCTCCTGTACGTCTGGGGATGGAGCACATGCAGGTCACATGCTCTTTCTGTGTTCTGCCTCAGAAAGGCTTGAGTTGGTCACAGTAAATGGAAAATGGCCTGTGGGCTCAGTCCCAGGCACATGCAGTAGTCAAGAAATCTACCTGCTGGTCCCTGCCAACTATTAAAGAACACCTGCCTGGGACACATGGGCCGGCTTTCTGTGAGTGGGAACCCTCATGAGGTTTTTCTTTCAGGAGGTTTCAGACATGACGTGGTCCTAGTATTAAAGAAAGTTTGGAAGGGAGTGTGGGATCTATGTTTGCTCAGGGTGGCCGAATAAAGAGGACCCAGCCCACACATATATAAGCTACTAATGAGTGTCGGAGCTGGAGTGCAAGCTGGGGGAGGAGGTGTAAGCACTGCCAGGAAAAGCCGCTCACTGCTTTCCAAGCTCACCGCTAGCCCCTACCTACTTCCTTTGAAGATAAGCTATGGGTTTCAGGTCAGTGAAATCTTCCCACTTTTGGCTCCGACACGAAACATGCTGCTTGCTACTCTTCTGCCCAGTTCTACGTTTACCTACTTCTTTCTTCTAATCTTCACTTCAGTTTTACTTTTCCATATTTACCCTCTCAAGGGATGTATCATTTGTTTTCTGGGTGTTTGTCCAGGTCCATCTCTTAAGCATGAGGATGGGGGAGAGGGTTGGGGCATTTTAAAAATCTATCTTTGTTCCCACTGTGTACCTAACACACAGTAAAGATACGAGAAAGTATTTGAATTGTTGAATTAATAAGTGGCCTGTTCAACATTTTGTCTCACAAACATGGTTTTCTTTAAATGCCAAAGGATTCGAGGAACTAGTCATTCTTTATTGATATTGTGGTTTTAGTGTTTAATTAAATATTGTTCCAGTTCCACAGCAGCTCACTGAAGGCCAGAAATACCAACTGTGAATCTAAGAGCTGGAATTACCAAGACAGATACGGCACCTGTCTTTAAGGAGTTGAATGGGACAGAGGCATGGAAACAGGTTACAGCATCTCTACAAGGCAGAGAGAAATAACATTTCAGCAAATAAATGGAATTGATTGGTGATTTTCATTAAAAGGGAATAATGGTGTCAGGAATCATTTATTTTGATAACCAAATCCTTTTAAAATTTAATTTTATCTGAAATATCACATAGTTATTTAAGCAACAAATATGGTAGTATCTGATATTCCTCTTCAGGTACTTGGAAAGACTCCTCAGATATCTCCATTACACACTCGCTTCCTCTGTTAACTGACAATGCTCTTGGATCAGACTTTTATCTGAGAACCAGAAATGATATTACTTTGCTATCTGACTCTCAGAAATGCATGCTATGGAGTTGGACGTTTGACAAGAAAGTACATTATTAAAAGATCATTATCACTAAAAGATGACTTTGGTAAAAGTTTATCTTCAATTCTGTTTTAGCATTACTTGTCTCCCCCGTGTGTGTGTATGTGTGTATGTGTGTGCGTGTGTGTATTCATGTCCATATGTGCATGCACCTGGAGGCCATAGATGAATGATGTGGGATTTCCCTCTGTATGCTGTGAATGCCATTGGTTAATAAAGAAACTTCTTGTGCCTATGACAAGGCAGAATAGAGCTAGGTGGGAAAACTAAACTGAATGCTGGGAGAAAGAAGGCAGAGTCATCAAGAATCCATGAAACCTCCACCAGACTCTCTGGAAACTTGCTGGTAAGCCATGGTCACAAGGTGATACACAGATTAATAGAAATAGATTATTAATAAAATAATCTTAATAGATATAAGAGCTAGCCAGAAATATGCTTAAGCTATTGGCCAAGCAGTGTTTTAAATAATATAGTTTCTGTGTGGTTATTTTGAGTCTGAGCAGCCAAGGAATGAATGAGCAGACCTCTGCCTACAGATGAACCCTATATGTGGTTCCTCAGGTATCATTACCTTGACTTGTTCTGTAGGGTCTTTCCATCAACCGGTAGCTTGCCCATTACTCTAGGGTAGTTGGCTCATGAGCTCCAGGAATCTGTCTTTCTCTGTTTTCCTAGTACTAGATTTTATTTTATTTATTTATTTTAGTTTTTTTGAGACAGGGTTTCTCGGTAGCTTGGAGGCTGTCCTAGAGCTAACTCTTATAGACCAGGCTGGCCTTGAACGCACAGAGATCTGCCTGACTCTGCTTCTGAGTGCTGGTATTAAAGGCATGCACCTCCATTGTGCTAGGATTTTAAATGCATGTACTCACACCTAACTTTCCTAAGTGGTTTACAGGACTGGATCTTGGGTCCCCAATCTTTCATAGTGCATAGTTACAGATTGAGCTATTTCTTTAGCCTTTATTTCTAAATAATTGGAAATACACAGTACGTCCAGTAGCACAGTTTCCTTCAGTAATATATGACATCAGCCTACAATGAAGTCTTCTGTAGAAATTTGAAAATTGTATTCATAATAATCAACAACATAAAAAATATGCACTGGTCTACTGTTGGATGAAAAATGTAGGCAAAGGAAAGGTTTAGAAAGGAAGAGACCAACATATTAGCAATGACAGCTTTAGAAAATATGACTACAGACTATTTTTCATCACTTTAAAACATACCCAGATTATTTTTCAAACCCAGCATTCAAACTCTTCAGCTTTCTCAATATTATATATAAACAAACAGCAATAAAATTATCCCCTGGTCAAACAAAGAAAATAAACATCTAGCCATGTTACTTTGATTCCCTATGCAAATGTTGTCATTTGATCCAAAGGGAGAAGAGGACAGATCTTTCAGCTTCCTACTTATGGAACCTTTTCCTTGGGAAGCTCACATAACAACAAAAATATCACGATGGGAAAAAGACTCCAGCGACCTGACTGTTTTGTCTACATTACGACGACAAGTCTCCCCAATGTTTCCAAACACCCTCGAGCTCATTTTTAAACAGTGGAATAGCTTGTCTGAGAGTCCAATTGGGAAAGACTTTCTCAGTAAGAAATGTAGAGCTTAAGGATTAAAGATGGGAAGTTTTTGGCTTACTCCCTGTCCTAGTTAGGGTTGCTATTGCGATGATGAAACACCATGACCAAAGGAAGTTGGGAAGGGAAGGATTTATTTGGCCTACACTTGATCCATCATAGTTCCTCATCGAAAGAAGTCAGGACAGGAACTCAACAGGGCAGGAACCTGGAGGCAAGAGCTGATGCAGAGGCCATGGAGGGGTGCTGCTTACTGACTTGGTCCTTGTGTGCCTTGCTCAACCTGCTTTCTTATAGAACCCACGATGGGCTGGGCCCTCCCCCATCAACCACTAATTAGGAAAATGCCCTAGAGGCTTGTCTACAGTCAAGTCATATAGAGGCATTATTTTTCTATTGATGCTCCCTCCACTCTAGTGGCTCTAGCTTGTGTCAAGTTGATAAAACTAGCCAGCACCCCTCCCAACCTCCTGCCACGATGATGAAGCATATCTTTGGCTAAAACCATTTATTTGTTTGTTCTAGTGCTGGAATTACACCAAGGGCTTTAAACTTAGTAGGTAAGAACTCTACTATTGAACTACATCTCCAGTCTTTTATTATAAATATCTCTGAAGATTACACATTTTAAAACCATTTTCACATTATAATAATGAAAAATAAAACTGAAAAAATAAAATATTCTTTAACCACACATGCACAAAATGTATATGTATACAATACACATATAATACCATATCATTACATATGGGAATATTCTTTATTTTTGTTTTATGTGTGTAAGTGTTTTGCTTATGTATATATCTGTGCACCTCATGTGTGCCTAGTGTCTGCAGAAGCCAGAAGAGAGAATCAGATCCTGTAGACCCAACAGACGGTTGTGAGCCTTCATGTGGGTGCTGAAAATCAAACCTGGGTCCTCTGGAAGAGCATCCAGTATTCTTAACTGCTGGACCCTCTCTCGAGCCCCAGTGGAAACACTCTTATTAGCCCTCCTTAGTCTGACATTGTATGTACAGAGCTGAGCTTTAAAACTTCTGTGTATGATGGTTATCACGTCAGCATCAGGGGACACAGTAGGAGAGCTAGACTGAGCAATAGCTACGACGATCTAGAGGAATTCTCCATCCTTCTGTGCTCCTAAGATGCCGTTTACTCTCTCTAACCTCTGCACTGGGGCTTTATACTTTCTGACTTGGTGCCATGCTCAGCAACTTCAGATCCTGCCCCGTGAGGCTGAGGAGAGATAGGCAGTGCGTGACATGGCAGCTGCACAAAAGAAGGGCATCCTAGCCTGCCACTGTACATGTGGCTAACTCCTAAGCCACCCTGTGGGTCTCGGGTAGGCAAACAGCTGTTGCATGAGCCACATAAATGCTCTGTATTGTTTGTATTTTTAAAAGGCCAGCTTGTTAAGTGTAAACACTGTTATCCAAAATCAGCCACGTACAACCCTGAACAAACTCCTCCATGTTAGGGTTTGAATATCATCTGTCACCCAGAACTCATGGGAGAATTTAATCCCCAGTCTTACATTAATGGTAGAAATGAGATTTATCATTTTGGCAATTATTTCTTATAGAAGAAATAATACCCATGTTCTTGCCATGGGTATAATCTGTAGAATGCTCCTCCCCCCATTCACTGGAAAACGAACACAGAAGTCACTCCTCAGGACAGTGAGTACACATAGAAGTGTGTCCTAACTAATATGTTCTAGAAATGCAAAATTACTCTCAGTTTTTGAAGAGATTATATGAAGAATACTGTAAAATATCTCATCGATGTTTTTATAGCAACTTTATATTTAGATAATATGACAAACACATTGAGATATATGTTAAAACTAATTTATAAGTCTCCTTGGATATTTAAGTAAAACTTAGAAAAATGCAACACAGTTTATGTGGCTCATAAGTAATGGCTCGCATCATATTCCTATTGTGTGACAGATGCACAGATGTTTGTGCATCTGCAGTTCTGACCCTGAGTGAAGTGGAAACTTACTGAGATAATGCAACTGAGTTCAGTCTTGGCCAGAACAAACACCTGAAGCCAGAAGCCCTAATTAGCAGATGCAAAGGGGGAACTCTGGGAAGAAGGAAAGATTGACACAGATGCTTTGAGAAGACAACAGCCAGTGATTACATCTTCTGTGATAAATTCAGAACTCACAGCAAAGCCTGTCTTAACAGATCAATGTGTATTTCATCACAGGAATGTCAGGCCTGTCTGATGCTTCCTGCTAAGGTCACCAAACTGTTTTCTGTCACACTGAGACTTTTGTAGTAAATAGTTCTAATTCCTATGGATGGGTAACGCTGAGAATTTTTCTTATAGAAGCTATGTTCTATACTATGATCTAAAGTTATACACTATGATCACCACAGAAGGCTCACCACCTTCAAAACTTCATTGGTAGCTTTTATTTATGTCAAGTTGTTGGTCAAAGGTCAGGGACACACTCTATTCATAGGAAACCTTCAGACAAGGTATAAGATATTATGGACAATCTCTATATCCCCACTCCACAATGTATGCATTAGAGCCATGACCTGGGATGTGGTAGTGTTTGAAGACTAGGTGTTTGGAGGTAATTAAGTTCCAGTGAGGTCGTGAGGGCAAAGTCCTTGAGATGGGAGTAATTTTCTGGTGAAAGGACAACATACAGCTAGCTACATTTCTCTCTCCACATGAGCACACAAGTCAAGAGTAGGGCTCTGACCATCACTTAGTCATTTGGTACCCAGATCTGGGACTTAGGATATCTGAGAACTATGAGAGATAAATATCTACTGAAATGTATGGTATTTTGTCAAAGCAGCCTCTGGTGACCAAGACATACATAGACAGATGAATTCTACAAAACGTGAGAATGCTGCAAATATAGCTTCCTCCTCCAGCACATGCCTTTCTCATTTAAGACTTCCTAGTCTTTATCAGTTTTGGCAGATTACAGAATATACCTGTTAGGTGAGCTCTATGTGTGCCCGGGGAACTTGCGTACTGAGCATGGCATCAGGAGTTCACCTGCGTTCATCCCAAAGTCTCCCCACAGCCTTCAGGCTGCTGAGGTTTGTAGAGATGGAGTCTGAGTGCTTAAGTAGAAATTCACGGCCACTGTGCTAGGGACAATCAGGAAGATGGCTGCTCTGTCAAACAATATCATCCTAGCTTCCTTTCCCCCTTCAGCTGAAAGCAGAGTTGAGGAAGACGAGCTACAGCAAAGCTATGTTATGATTAAGAGTTTTGGTGGAAGCCAGATATAAACCTTGTGCAGCAAAAATACTCTACACACTGTGTTTTCACTGGGCTTTGGAAGTCTTCAACTCCATGATGGACGGCTGCTCCTTGGCTGAATGCCACAGCACAAGTATGGTCAGTTCCAAAGGGATGCAGGAATGCAGGACGTTCTCCAGCTAGACGGCACTGCAGTTGGAACAGTACCCCGATTAAAGCTTCTGGTTCCTTAACCAACTGCAATATTTCACAGAGCTCATCTTTCTGTTAGTGCCGGGAGGCTCAGTTTGCAGATGGGCAAATGGAGTCAGAACTAAAGGGGAAGCAGGAAGACAAATCTCACTCAGTTTGCCGCTTTTCCTAGGATCATCCTCAAACACAGCCAAGTACTTGTCCTCAGAAAAGTCCTCAAGAAGAAGGACTCTTGGCTTGTCTGGAGGAAAAAGTGGGTGGCTGTGCTGTGTTGATCTTGACCCCTGCCTCATCAGATAGAAACATAATATGTTTGGGAAAATCAGCAGAAGGATTTACCAGGAGGTGACCCTGGAGCATGAAAAGAAACTTGTTTGTTACCTTCTTAGTTTATTGGGATCGACTTGCTAAAATACCTTGGTCTTGGTAATTTGTAAATAATAGAGATTTATTACCCACCGTTTGGAGACGAAGAAGTTAGACATGAAGATAGTAATGGATTCAGCGTCTGGGGATGCCTTGTTCCATTGAAGAAGGCACCTCCATACTGTCTTTATACAGTGTAAGGTAGGCATGCCTCCTCTGTTTTTTTTTAAAGGACATGAATAATATTCATGAGATTCTTTCCTCATAAATAAACCTCTTCTCAAAGGCCCCATCTTCCAATGCCATCTCCCTGGGAGTAGGTTTCAGCATATGGTTTTAAGGGGGACACAAACATTTGACTCTGGAGAGACTCCTGGGTAGACAAGCTTAGTGATGGGAGAGGAGACTTCCCCCATATTTCTCCCCTTACACCTTATGAGAGAGTCGGCAAATAGGAGATGCTGGATCATGAAATGCAGAACAAGAGAAGTGTGGGATGAAGTAGATATCTGTAGAGTGCTCAAGAGGCAGCAAAAGGAATTGCTGGAAAGAAAAAAATGTGGCTGACAGTGGGGGCTGACTGAGAAGCCAATGATAATGGCAGTGGGATTTGTCTCTACTGGATGTACTGACTTTTTGGGATCCTAGTCTGTTTGGATGCACACCTTCCTAGGCCTGGATGAAGGGGGGAGTGCCTTGGACTTCCCACAGGGCAGGGTACCCTTCCTTCTCTTAGGGCTGGATGGGGAGAGGGGAGGGTGAGTGGCGGAGCGGGAGGGAAATGGGAGGAGGGGAGGAAGTGGAAATTTTGAATGGTATTATTTCTAAAGCAATACAAATTAAAAAAGGAATAGAAATGCATAGAGCCTAGAGACTCAAGTAGTCATTGAAAGCAAGCTATAATGAGTATCAATGATTACAGTTAACATACAGAGAATGATCGCAAACCTACCAATGAAAGTGGGTATGTTAAATCATCCATGCTTCATAAAATCTTAAGGTTCAAACCTGTTACCTCTATTTTAAGGTGAGTAGCTAAGGCAAAAACTAAAACTGGTAATTAATAGACCTGGGTTGCAATGGGCATCACATGATTTGAGGTCATGTTTATTACTGAGAAATGCAGTTGAGAAATAAAATCGTTTGAAAGTTATAAACAGCTGAAGAGAAAATTAAAGAACTCAATGATGCACTTAAGAAAGTTTCAGAGTTCAGTGTGGAGGGAAAAGGAGATTAAAACTGAAGAAGTGACGTGGCCTGGATCTTTCAAGAAGTAGCGTGTGAGAAAGCATATGTTTAAATGATAATGGATCCCACTGGACTGTGCAGAAGGTCTCTGTGAGGTTTTTGTGGGTAGAAGAGAATTTATTCTGGGTCTCCCACTTCACACAGGAGAAAGATTTGCTCCAAAGGCATGGAAGCCATGAACTTTGAGGTGCAAAGGGGAAGCGGTGAGATAAAGCCAAGGGAAGTCATCAGGACAAGTCCATGTAATGCTGAAAGTGATTGGATGTTGAGAAGGTAGAGGTCAAGATGCTAGACTCAAGGAGGCCAAGAATATTTGATTTGCATAGAAGTCAGGGGTCAGTGAGAGGACTCAGTGAAAAAGGCACTTGCCACCAAACCAGGTGACTCAAATCAGGTCTCTGGGCCCCACATGCCAAAGAGGAGAATTGGCTCCTGCATTTTGTCCTTTGATTTCCACAGGCTTGCCGTGGCGGCTTGTGTGCATAGACATAAAGACACAAAATAAATGAAGGAGCATGATGATTTTTAAAAAGTAAGAGAACGAGGAGGAAACATCGCAAGGACCAGCGAATGTCTAATGAGAGCATCAAACTTAGAGAAAACGAGGAGGGGGGTATTAAGGAACAGTGGTCTGAGGTTGGTGATGTACACGTATGTTGGTGATGTACACGTATGGGCACTCCAGAAGCTGAGAGAGCAGATTTACAGACCAGCCTGGGCTACACAGTGAGACCCTGCCTCATATAGAACATTTTAATGGAATGATCAAAATGTTTTGACTAACAAAAAAATTTAAAAATCAGTCTATAACCGGTACCATAATTTATCAAAATTGTAACCAGGAAAAATGTAACATATTTGAGAATTAAGAAATATCACTTCAGTAATCTACATAACATAGCTGCCACAGTAAATATTTTAAAGGTTTTGAGATTGATTATAATAAAACACTATTAATTAATTTTTGTAATGCAGTTAAGTCAGAAAAATTTTGTATTAAATGTATTTGTACTTTTCAAATTGCTTGTTCAATAACAAAATACCAAACCCAATTAGGTTTTACTGTGTCTTTAACAGTAAGATTACTAAAACGTTTAAAATGCGTTGTGTATAATAGCACCAGGAACATAAAATACCTAAATATTAAAGAAACAAAAAAACTCCATACTGCAGAAACTCATAGTGTATGGTAACATTGCTTGTAATGGCCTCCAGTTGGAAGCCGCTTACAGGTAGAGATTCCATTTTTATTCATACACCAGAACATTGTACAGTGATGAAGATGAAACTCCATCACAATCACCAAGAGATCAATCACAAAGAAAATTTGAAATGAAATGAGAGAAGCCCAAAGAAGGATATATCTTGGGAATCTATATTGAGAAATTTCAGCCCAGGCAAAATGCAAGTGAGTACCTAGACAATAAAAATCTTAGGAAAATGAAGGAAGTGAGTAGATGAAATCAATTTTAGTGTCTTTCAGGGAAGAAGGAGGGAGTCATGGAAGAGAGAGATGGGAGGTCCTGGTGACGTTTTGTTCCTTGACCAGCATGGTCTTTAGATAGATGTTAACCGGTGAGCAGTCCCACTCTACATCTGTTAGTGTGGTCTCCCATGCCTGTGCCATCTTCAGTAATGAGTGTGTTTTAGGAAAAGGCATAGTGACCATTTAATAGCTCATCACACAGTAATGCAAGGATGGAAGGATGGTTTGATATTCAAAATGTATTGACTTACTACACTGGCTGGCTATAGACAATGAAGTTTTCCTAAAACATATACAAAATCAGTAATAACATCAATGTGGATTCGTTTAACAAAACAGAAACTGTAAGATTTGTGAGGGAAGGAAACTCTTTAATCTGACAGTCTGCCTAAAACTAGACATCAGATATTGCTTTATGAAATGTTAGAAGCATTCCCTATAATCCAGTAATGAGACAAGACCAAAGTTCTGGTTGTAGTTAGCACAGTATTAAAAGGATAAAGAAGGGCTGGAAAGATGGTTCAGTCAGTGGAGTACATGAGGCTGAGAGTTCGATCCACATATGCCAATGAATCCCAGCATTGAGGAAGACAAAACAGAACCATCCCTGGGGCTTGTTAGCTGTCCAGTTTAGCTAGCTGGTGAGTTTTAAGATCAGAGAGAGAGCCCATCTCAAAAACGCGGTGGAGTGGGATTGGGAAATATACCCAGTGATGACCTCTGGCCTCCATATACATGGGCAGGAATCTTTTCTCCAAACACACACACACACACGTGAGAAAGAGAGAGAGAGAGAGAGAGAGAGAGAGAGAGAGAGAGAGAGAGAGAGAAGGCAAAATATATAAAGATTAGTAAGAAATTAAGTTATTATTCACTGATAATGTATCTAGCTATATATGAAATCCAAATGCATAAACTATTAGAAATAATAAGAGAATTCAAGAATTCAAGAAGGTTGCTAGGCCCATGTTAAAATTTCCCAATCAGTAGCATCTGTATGAGACAGGCAGCTGTTTATCCAGCAGAATAACCTATATGCTACATGCGATGCATATTAGCATCCAACAGGGATTTTTGTAGAACTTTGACAAGTGGATGCCCAGACCTTAGCAAGAGGGGCCTAAAGGGTTGGCAGTGGCAATTTTAAAGAAAATAATAACAGCACGCATGACTGCTCTGCTTGGGGCTCACTCTAGAAGTTGTAGTTTGAAAACAAAGAAAGTGGCCCAAATCAGTGTGTTATTGCCATAGAGGATAAAATAAAGCAACACAACACAAAGGATCAGTGGATACTTTGCATGTTTACAGATGTAACTGCAAAGCAGAGGGAAAATGCTCTATTGAAAGAATATGGGATAATTCGCTATCCGTATGGGTAAAAATGAATCCATATACTATAAACTGAAGACAGCTCCAAGATAAAGAATTTAAACTGTAAGCCTTTTTTGAATATGAAGGAATATTGAGTGATATTTTCATAATCCCAAGGAAGTATTTCTTTGACAAGGTGCAGAAGACAAAATGCTAAAGTTCCATGGGTAACTTTGAAGTTATGTTAGATGAAGTGTTGTACATTAAGACACCAAGAACTAAATTAAAAGGTAAGCCAAAGATTAGGGTCACCTTCCTGTATCACATTGAAAGAGTATAAGCTCGATATCCAAATACACACATTGCTTCTGAATACTTAACAGAAGAAAGGCAAAGTTTATAATAGATGAACGAGCAGAGAGTGGTCCACACAATTTACAGTGAGAGAAGTATAGAGGGGCAAGCAAGTATGAAGATTACTAATTAAAACAAGGTCTCCCTTCATGCTTTCTAACATCCAAGCGCATCAACCTTTACCGCTGATGAACGGAAAAGGTAAGCCGGATGTGGCTTCATTGTAGATTAATGTATCAATACCGAGTTTGCTTTAAGCACCCAGCAGTTCAAGTTCTAGCTGTCACAATGTTACACACAGAGAGGCGTGCATTGCAACTTTGTAAAATGTAAGTGTGAAGACAGGCTTAGGTTGTTGGGGAAGGGACCACAAAAAACAACCTGCTTCATATTACAGAATGCTATAAAACAGGTATTTCTACAAAAAAAATATATGCCAATATGGATGAAATCCAATGATTAAAGAAAGTAAGTATACAATATGAAACTACATTTGAAAACCCACAAACAGTAATATTTGTTCTTAAGGGGACCACACACACACACACACACACACACACACACACACACCCCACTCACTTGTGTGGAGCATAAACACAAAATCTTTCACGAGAATGACGTACACAGATCTCCTGGACTGGAAGAAAGTCAAGTATTTAAGTATTAGGACATTTTGTATTTTTCCCCTAACACAGGGAATTTGAGATTTTTATTTTATTAATATTTGTTTAGTCTCAGGGATATATAAATTTGTGCTATTACATTACTTTTTGTTTGTTTGAAGTGCTAACTAATCCAACTGAAGTTTTTGATTTTGACAAATGAGGAAGCATCTTCATATGCTGTCTGCTTCTTGCACTTCTTCCTGGAACTTAAGACTATGCTAATTGGGCTGGTGACTTTCCCCTTATCCAGGGAGCAGAGATGGGCATACATTCCTCACCTATTGCCTGGCCTGGGATAATAGCAAGGGGCTTGCTCGTTTAAAATGGGTGAGCTGGCCAGAAGACAGCTAGCTGTAAGCCTGAAGGTAAGGTGGACAGCTAGGGAGCTCCTGGCTTCTCAGCCAAGCAGCAAAGCCCTTCCTTCTCCCTGGGTGCTTGGGGACAAACTGTGTGGGCAGGCTGTTTCACCTTGGCTGAGCGGGGCACAGCATGCAGGGTCAGCACTGCTGCTGGCTTCCTGTTTGAGGAAGTGTTAAAGTACAACTGGAGACGCTCAGCTAACAGCACAGAGATGATGCACGTGCCGGCCCTCAGCTAACATAGCACAGAGATTACACACATGCCGGCCCTCAGCTAACAGCACAGAGATTACATACATGCCCGCCCTCGGCTAACAGCACAGAGATTACGCACATGCCGGCCCTCAGCTAACATAGCACAGAGATTAAGCACATGCCGGCCTTCAGTTAACACAGCACAGAGATTACACACGTGCCGGCCCTCAGCTAACATAGCACAGAGATTATGCATATTACGGCCCAAAGACTGGATGTAACTCTCAGTTACACAGTGTTTGACTCACCATGATTTTGTTTGTTTGTTTTTTCATGCTTGTTATTCTGTTTTGAGTAAAATCGAAATCAGTTGCTAATATTAATATGATTCATTCGTGGTTAAAAATGAGGTTCCTAACTTCTCTCCTAAAGATGGCGGCACATTAGGTCAAC
Source organism: Ondatra zibethicus (assembly GCA_004026605.1). Lineage (NCBI taxonomy): Eukaryota > Metazoa > Chordata > Mammalia > Rodentia > Cricetidae > Ondatra > Ondatra zibethicus. The sequence goes on along the minus strand of PVIU01008238.1, from coordinate 55,253 downwards.
AGTCAGATGTGCCTACAGAGTATCCCCTCCCCCACTGCCTCGCTCATGAGCTGCTGGCTCCTGGAGGGAGGGGGATGCTCCCACATCACGGATGAAAAGATTGAGATTCAGAGTAGCCACCTTCTCCACGCATGGTCACGGTGAGCTTATGGGTTCAGCCGTGTTGGCACATGTCACCCATCAGTTAACTTGAGATGTCTTTTCTTTACAATAGGAGAGGCCATTTTATAATCTCAGGGGCACCTCCTCTCTCTCCTTCAGCAGTTGTGAGGGAAGCAACAGCTTTGAATGCTTTTAACAAAGGCTCACCTCAAACTTCATTAGAAACACAAACGATGGATTCACTGTGGTACTCTTTAACTTGAATTGCAATGCTTTGATCCTCCCTAAACTCAAAACAAAAATCATTTCACATGTAAAATGCAAGAGAATATCACAACATAATTGCACATGGTATATACCTGGAGGATCTATGGTCATGGAGCACCACATTTTAAAAACTAGATTTATTCATTTTATTTTATGTGCGTTTTCTCTGCATGTATGTATTTGGCTGTGTGCGAGCTTGTTATCCGTGGAGGCCAGAAGAGGGCACTTAATCCCCTGGGACTTGAGTTACAGTCGGTTGTACACCACCGAGTGGGAATCGCACCCAGATCCTGTGCAAGAGCAACAACTGCTCTTAAACATTGAGCCGTCTCTCGTGTCCCAGGGTGCCACCTTTCAAGGGTGATTCTTCCAAGAGGCCCATGTCCCTTCACACTCTCGCTGTTTTTCTTCTCAGTCCAGAAAGATTGTTATTCTTACTGCTCTGGAAAGTTCCCAGGCCTTTGTATAGCATGCACTTCCTTTAGACTTTCCCAAAGCACTGGTTTCTGCTAAAGCTCTTAGATAGTCTGCACCGGTTTGCACAAGTTGTAGCCATCCTACCCAGCAGCAGTTAGCCACCTAGGTTAGCCAGTCTTGGCTTGCTATTTATTTATTTATTTATTCACGGGGGGGGGGGGGGAAGGGAGAGGACCCAGTAAGAGAACCAAAAGCTGGTTCTCTTATTCTGTTGGGAATTGAAATTTTATTGTCAGTTTTTATACACTGGGTCATCTCACTAACCTTGAAAGATGTGCTATTGCTAAAGCCGCTTTACTTAGGTTACAAAAATCTTTGAGAACGCAGGTACAGAAACGTTAAGTCACCTTCATGTGACTGAATGGTGGGAGGAGACAGAAACGTTAAGTCACCTTCATGTGACTGAATGGTGGGAGGAGGCCAGATCAATTAACTTTAGCACATTGTTAAAAACTATGCAACAAAGTGGAAAGATAAAACAATGTAGATCCTAACCTCAGATGCAGGCAGATGTATAGGTTACAAAAGGGCACATTTAAAGCCTGGAAACAGTTCTGTTAGAAACACAACTATGGCCAGGCAGTGGTGGTCCACGCCTTTAATCTCAGCACTCGGGAGGCAGAGGCAGGTGGACCTCTGTGAGTTCGAGGCCAGCCTGGTTTACAAGCGCTAGTTTGCCATGGTTTTCAGCTGTGTATGTAAGCACACAAATATTGGAAATAAATACCACAGAAAAGGTGAGTCTGGGTATTTGTTGGAAAACGGAAATCTAGTGGGATGGGGTCCAGAGGAGTGTTAGCTTTGCCGTGATGCCTGTAATGCCTCACTTAGAATGTAAGTGGAATGGAAGCAATTGAATTATATGCAGTCATAGGCCCTTAAAGTGTTCTCAGGTAACACGTAAGTAGCTCTGTGACCATCTGCAATCAGTCTCAGTCATGTAAGACTTAAGACACCTGCTTATCATTGGAAACAAATCTTATTATACCCAAATTAACTTTTAAATATAAAAATAACATCAAGCATCTGAAAAGTTAAATTTCTGTTTCACAAGTTAAAATCAAGCCAAAACAATTCTCACAGTTTTGAGGAGATTTTATCTTTAGTCGTAAAGAACCAAGATTATGGAGTAGATTCAAATGAGCACGGGTCACCCAAATTCCAAAGAGAAATCAAGTCATCCTAATATAAGTTCTATGTCTTGATTTTTTTTTCCCCAGTGATGGCTTATGTTTCCGGAGAATGCCGAAGGAACAGGGAGCGTCAGCAAAGTCAGAGTCAAGGTGAGGTCTGGTTTAGGAAGGAGCAGGATCGAGACTCCAAGGAGGTGTCTCCTTCCAGGCTTGGGCACTTCGAGCCAACCAAACCACCTACTCATTCATCAGCCTGATATCACACCTCCAGTACCCTGGCCATTATCATCGATCTGTCTATCCATCCATCATCTATTACCTAACTCATCTATTATCCATCCATTTATTATCCATTTACCTATCATCATTCTATTTATCATCACCTGCCTATCTTATATAATTTAGATTTATAATCTATTAGTTACCTTATAACTTTCCCTATCTATAACCTGTCTATTGGTAGGTATCCAGTTACCAATCTCTGCAAGCTGTTCTCCTCCATCTGGGATTCCTGTGGTGCTGGAAAGCTGGCTGGCTCCTCGCTTCTACCAGCACTGCACATTCCACCTGTTTCCCGGGGCTGCCCCTCTTCCCCCCCCCCATGTGTGCGCTGCCATCCCTGAACTCAGGAGGAGTCCGCGGCTGAGCAGCCCTCCAAATAGAGACCCGAAGGAGCCCTAGTGAGTGGGACTGGCTTGTTCCTCCCGGGATAGGTACAAGCAGCGGTGGGAGGTGGGATCGCTCAGTCCCTTCAGTCACTCACCTTGCTAGCCACAGGCGGTGTGGCCAGGAGCAGCAGCAGGATAGGCAGCAGGAGCGCCTGGAACCTTGGAGCACTCTCTGAGTGCATGATGGGCGTTGGTCCTGAGTCCCAGAGTGTTCAGGGATCCACCGGACCCACGAACTTTCAAGCCTCCGTCTACCGCGAGGGGCACTGATTGGGGAGACGCCGTTGGGAAGCTCGCCTTGCTTGCTGGCCTACTGGGGCGAGTTTTGTAGGGCTCGACCCACCGCGGTCTGCTTGTCCTCACCCAAGCTTTTGACTGTGACTCTAAGGGAGGGAAGAAGTGGCCTAGGCCCTCCCTCGTCCCCCCTCCCAGCACGCCAGGCACTGTCCCTTCAACCGGGCATCGTGCCCAGGAAGTGAGAAAGGGTTGGGCGCCCTCAGAACAGGCAGGTGGGCGCTGATCCAGGGTCAGGGTGAAAGAGGTGATTCCCTGCGCTCCTGGGACTCTGGTGCCTAGCGGGTGCGGGTCAGTGTGAGGAATTTAGGGGTGTGCGGTAGGGAGGTGGCTGCACAGGGTGGAGGGAGTGGCCAGCAGCCCTGCCCAGATTAAGCTGGAGGCGCGCGGGAGTCTGTGACTCTGGGGCCAGGTTTGCTGGCAGCTCCCGCGGCTGCACATCTGCTGACGGCCTTCAACTCACAGCCACCGCATAGATTTGACGCTGAACAGGCAGTGGAGAGGAACACGGTCACGGGTGGATTCCCTCCAACCACAACTTGTGAGGCGCGTGTCAAGTCTGTCTGCTAGCCTGCAGTTCCTTGTCTGCCGGATTGTTCACCCAGGTAAGCCGCCCACAGGCAGGCACTGCCCCAACACCAGGGCACCTGCCTGGGAGCAGAAGCTTTGTGGCGTCTAAGGGGTGGTGGATGGAGGAGTTGTGGCCTTGGGGTCAGCAGAGGAGAGCTTGCTTGGCTCCCAGGCTTCTCTGCCAGGGCTTGAACTGGGCGCTGTGTGTTTTGATTAATTTGGAGGCTCGAGTTACTGTCCTGGCAGTATTGGCATTCCACAATGCCAAAAGCAAGAGGCAGCTGAGGGGAAAGAGAAGGCTCATCCTGTTCTCTGGGTTGAACTGCTTTTCAGGCTAAACCTTATCTGCGGAAACGGGGGAGAAAACAAGAGCCAGCTCTGGTCCAGGGTGTCCCCGCCTGGGAGGGCCTTGGATGCAAATGCCACCTCTAGCTCAGTAGGGCACCGTGTTGGAGCAGGTTTCTATACTTTCTCATGCTGCAGAGTACACTGAATGGAGTGAGCCGTGTAAAATGCACAGGTTACGGTCAAATCAGACGGTTTTACTTGGATACAATCGTCTCACAGTGATAACGGAGAGTTATACTAACAGACAGGTAGTATTCTTGTTGAATTAGTTCTACAGCACACCCGTTAAACAGCTATAGCATCCTCACAGTGGTAACTGAGACAAGGTCTTGTGATAACCATCTAAATGCTTTGAGCGTGTCAGTGAGAGCAAACTCAGCCGCTAGCATGTCCGTGGCCCTATTAGCTGATGTTCATGAGTGTAGGAAGCCCCAGCTTCCATGAAAGACTGGTGGACATTCAGATGCCACCGTTTTCTTATCTGAGTTCACTGGCCATCTGAATTCTATTTCCTCTCCCCTTCAAATCGTAGATGAAAAAGGGGGACTCTTCCATGACGCACAACTGTGACTGTACATTAGACTCTCCTGAGAAACAGCTCCAAGTTCCAATACTCAGTGAATTTCAAGTCGGTTGTATCAGACTCTCTGCAGAATAAACTTATTGGTGTACGCCAGAGCCTCTTGCAGATTCTTTGTGCAAAACATGCTTTGTAGTCACTATTTTATTATATTATTTATTATTACTAATATTATTTTTTGATACATTAAATCCCGACCACGGTCATTTTGCTTAGCTGCACAGAATTAGGGTCTCTTCGGTAGAATAATAATAATAATGTGAGTTTGTGCTCAGATCATAAATATAATTGGCCACATAGTAGCTTTTGGAAAGTTCTTGAGGGAATGTCTGCCATCCTCATGGGGGGACGACAGGGATTCTGCTGATGAAGTGACAGTGCCCAAGGGTCCTGAGAAGCATTCGATTATCTTTTACAAATTGAAATTGCTTCCTGAAAACAAATCAAAATCTCAGTACTGATATCAAATGCTCCCCCCCTTTGGCAGGATTCCAGGAAATTTGAATTTTAAAAGGCTTTTTCGGGACCCTGTAGTTTCTTTATCACCTTCTCTCTATGTGTGATATATTCACATGTGCATGTTCATGTGTGTGTGCATGTTCTTGCATGGGTGAGCAAGAGCCATAGGGTGTGTGTGCAGACAACCTTGAGTGTGGATCCCCACCTTCCACCTTGCTTGGGACAGGGTCTCTTGTTCTTCTGGCATGGGCACTTTCAGGGATTCCTCCGTCTATATCTCCTGTCTGGTTTTAGGAGTGTTGTGATTACATGTGGCTCTTCACGTATCCTGGGGATCCAGGCTCAGGTCCTCACATTTCCACAGTGGATAATTTACTCACTGAGCTGGATCCTCATCCCAGATCCCTGGAGTTTTGATGGCAGAACAACCTGAGCTTTATCAGCATCATAGGGCAAAGCAGTCACCTGGATGATGTTTCTGATGCAGCAGCAGAAGAGACTGGGACATGATTCAGGAAGGAGAAGGTGGATGCTTGAGAGCCTGGCATCTGGTCTACCCACTGGATTCTGAATCCTTCTGTACTTACTGGTGTGGATTAACTTCTCCAGGGTGAACTCTTACCCTCTATAACATCAGACTAATCATGGTACCAGCCTCGGGGAGTTGTAGGAATCTGATAATCCATCAGAAGTCTCTCGTACAAGATCTCCATGTAACTACCACATGCTGCATTCTGACTGGGGTTGCATAAAGGAGAGCAGATGGACCCCATGAGAATGTAGATGGACCATAGTGGCACGGGCAGTGATGCTCTGCTGAGTTCAATGCTAATGAACAAGAACCAAGTACAGCATTATACTGAGTCCAGGTCAGGGCACTTTCAAGGCACCTTGAATCCTGCCTTGGCCTTCCTAAGACCAGAAGTTTTGGCATACCCAGGAGCTGTTAGAAACTGGAATCTCAGCAGTTACCCAGACTCAGAGAATCAGAATGTAATTGTCCAAGATCCAAGATCTCTAGCCGATTCCCTTGCAGGTGAGACACGGAGAAGTGGCTTGTTTGAAAGCCAGATTAAAGCACACATTCCTCATCTCTCCACCACACACACTTGGCTACATTGTCACCTACGCTCACCTATGGTGCAATTAACCCAAACTCAACCAGAGCTTGTGAATTAAAAAAATAAAATAAAACCAAGAGAACTAGTGTCACATATTTTACTTCTTAAATGTGAAAAGCAAAGGGAAAGGAAAGAAGATGATTCTTTTTGTACAAGACTTTTTTAAAAAAAAAAAACACTTGATACTAGGTGAAGATTTTGAATCCAACTGTCAATCCCTTTGGCAAGCTTTATATAATTATTTAGTGTGCCTTTAGCTTGTCTTTTCTGTTTTATTTTTTAAAAAGTTTATCTGTTTGAGTATTTTTTTTTGAGTGTGTGCATGCATGGGGGCAGATGTGTACATGTGCATATGTCTATATTCTGAAGCTGGATGAAGATGCCAGTGTGCATGTGCATGGGGGCAGATGTGTATAGGTGCACACGTCTGTATTCTGAAGCCAGAGGAATATGCCAGGTGTCCTGCTTTATATGTATAGCTGTGTTCTCTTAAGATAGGGTCTCTCACTGAACCTGGGGCCAAGCAGGAGGCCAGCAAGGCCCAGAACTACACATGTACTTGGAGACTGTGGAGGCCAGAAGAGAGTGCCAGATCCCATGGATCTGGTGTCAACAGACGGCTGTGGGTGTCATGTGGGTGCTGGGAACCAAAGACCAGTCTTCTTGAAAGAGCAGTCAGTGCTTTTAACTGCTGAGACACCTCTCCAGTCCTGCTTCTTTCTTGTTTAATCTCCCTCCCTATATCTCTCCTCTTCTCCTTTCTTCTCTTCTCCCACTCTCCCTTCCTCCCTCCTTCTATCCCTCCATTCTTTCCCTTTTGCTTCCTTCCCTCTTTCTTCTATTCTCTCTCTCTCTCTCTCTCTCTCTCTCTCTCTCTCTCTCTCTCTCTCACACACACACACACACAGTCTTGCATATAGCTCAAGCTGGCATTTGAACTCATTATCCTACTGCCCATGATTCTCTAGTGCTGGGCTTACAGACTTATCACTTGGGGATGAGTCTGTTCCTGGTTGTGTGTGTGTGTGTGTGTGTGTGTGTGTGTGTGTGTGTGCTCCATGTATGCATTCAGATATGTGCAGGAGCTTATGTCCATATTCTGAGGCCAAAGGAAGATGCCAGAAGTCCTGCTCTATCGTGTTTAGCTTTATACCCTTGAGACAGGGCTTTCACTGAACCTGGAGGTCAGCAAGCCCCAGCAATTATGTTTCTGATCTCAACAATATTGGGGCTGCAAGTGGGTACATCCAACCTGGCTTTTACATGGGTGTTAGGGATTTGTTTGTTTTTTAAAATTGTTTTATTGAGCTATATATTTTCTCTGCTCCCCTTTTACCTTCTCCCATAATTCCCATGCTTCCAATTTACTCAGAAGATCTTGTCTTTTTCTACTTCCCATGTACATTAGATCCATGTATGTCTCTCTTAGGGTCCTCTTTGCCATTTACGTTGTCTGGTATTGTGAATTGTAGGCTGGTTTTTCTTTGTTTTATGTCTAAAAGTCACTCATGAGTGAGAAAATATATATTCTGGGTCTGGGTTACCTTATTCAACATGATGTTTTCTAGCTCCATCCATTTGCCCACAAATTTCAAGATGTCATCATTTTTTTTTGCTGTGTAGTACTCCATTGTGTAAATGTACCACATTTTCCTTATTCATTCTTTGATCAAGGGGTATTTAGGTTGTTTCCAGGTTCTGGATATGACAAACAAGGCTTCTATGAACATAGTTTAGCACATGTCCTTGTGGCACAGTTGAGCATCCTTTAGGTATATACCCAAAAGTGGTATTACTGGGTCTTGAGGAAGGTTTTTTCCTAATTTTCTGAGGAATCGCCATACTGATATCCAAAGCAGATGTACCAGTTTGCACTCCCACCAGCAATGGAGGAGTGTTCCCTTTACTCCAAATCCTCTTCAGCATAAGTTGTCATCAGTGTTTTTGATCTTAGCCATGGAATCTCAGAGTTGTTTTGATTTGCATTTCTCTGATGACTAAAGATGTTGAACATTTCCTTAAGTGTCATTCAGCCATTTTAGATTCACCTGTTGAGAGTTCTCTGTTTAGGTCTGTACTCCATTTTTTTGTTGTATTATTTGTTATTTTGATGACAAATTTCTTGAGTTCTTTGTATATTTTGGAGATCAGCCCTCTGTCTGATATGGGGTTAGTGAAGATCTTTTCCCATTCTGTAGGCTGCCATTTTGTCTTGTTGATCATAACCTTTGCTTTACAGAAGCTTCTCAGTTTCAGGAGGTCCCGTTTATTAATTGTTTCTCTCAGTGTCTGTGCTGCTGGAGTTATATTTAGGAAGTGGTTTCCTGTGACAATGGGTCCAAGTGTACTTCCCACTTTCTCTTCTATGAGGTTCAGTATGGTTGGTTTTATGTTGACATCTTTGCTCCATTTGGACTTGAGTTTTGTGCATGGCGATAGATGTGAATCTGGTTTCATTGCTCTATGTGTTGGTACCCAGTGGTACCCAGGGTGCCAGGGATTTGAACTCAGGGCCAGGTCCCCACTCTTGGCAGCAAGTGTTTTGTTTTGTTTTACTTATGTCCAGCCCTGCTTTTAAAATAAGTGTGTCTGCTTCATCAGTTGTAGAGAGGATGCCTTTTTGGGGTTCTGTCCTCCCTGCTTTGTAAATAGATGATTATCAAGTTCACATAGCGTTTACCCTCAGATCTACGTCTTCCAGATCCCAGAAACTTCCATGACCTCTACTGTACACACAAGCATGTGCTTTTGCTTTTGAGGAGATACATGGAATAGGTTGTTCGTGGCTCCTGCTCTAATTTCTCCAACTCTCCTCTTTGTCTTTTCTTTTTCCCGAGAACGTTTTCTTATCATCAGTTAGACTCTCAGGTGGTTTGAGACTCCCAGAGTCACAGCTAGCTTGAGCCAGTTCTTGCCCCTGACTTCTCTGCTGATGTTTTAAGGCCACAATTTCTGCCCCGGTGCCCAATGTTACTATCCAGAGACTACGGTTGCCTTCTGGCTGGTTTCTTCTCTTGTAAGTTCTCTGAAATCCACCTTTGATGCTACTGTCAGAGTAGCCATTTAAAATTGCACACGGGGCCAGGAGAGGGCTCAGCTGGGTAAAATGCTCGCCATGTAAGCATGAGGACTGGAGTCTGGATCTCTAGATCCCACATAAAAGTCAGTGAAGGTGGTGGTCCTTTGCACACTCAGCACGCCAGAAGTGAGTATGCAAAACTAGCTAGCAGCCTAGCTACAACTTTAAAATGCTGAGCTCTGATCCAGTAAGGGATCCTGCTGCCATTTATAGGATAGAGACCCAATATCAACCTTGGGCCTGCAATTGCCCCCCCCTCACAAACATGCATACACATGCACACATGTACCACATGCATATGAAAAGACTATAAAATATAATAGCTGTAGAAGACAGACAAACAGTAAAGTACAGTTACTTCAGTAAATCAATTCCTTTTCTCCATCATGTGTAAGCATGAGTTAGCACAAACAAGAGCCAGGTAGATAGTTATTGGGTTAATAACCATAGATATTTATGTATCATACAAAATATATGCTAATGATACCAGAAATAAATACCTCATCAATGCCAACCAAATTTTTTGAAAGTTACCTCATATTTCAAGGAGTTATTATATTCAGTGATTTCAATTTGCAGATCATTTTTCATTCTTGTTATACATAAACTAGATTTAAGATTTTGTTCTTACATTATTTATTTTTGTTGTAAATGTGTAATATAGACTGCTTTCTAGCTTTATTGTCTGAGTTTTTTCTAAGTCCTTTATTTCCAAATTCATAATAAAAGAGCAAGTTCACTTTAACTATAATTATGCAACTGTTTTCTAATGATATTTTCAGCTGCTAATTATTTGGGCCATGCTATCCACTGAATAACTTTATACATACATGGATCTCGCCCTTGACTCTATTCAGTGATGGTCATTGTGGTGGTTCATACTAAATGTGTTGCTAAGATGCACAGTGAACTATAGAAAGTCCATGACTCTGAAGCCCAGGGTTTTATTGTTTATGTTTTATACATTTATTTATTGGGGAGAGAGTGTGCTAAGGTACCTGTGTGGAGGTCAGAGGACAAGTTGCTAAGGGTTCTCTTCTACCATGTGGATTCCAGAGATTAAGTTCAGGTTTAGCGGCAAGCTCTTTTATCTAGTTCTCCATCCTTGAAATCCAGGTTTGAGCAATCCCCTTGAATCTCTTGTTATATTCCTGAGTGGCCGAGCTGGTCAATGTGGAATGTTGTTCCAGGTCTTGCCCTTAAGAAAGAGAGATGTAAGGAGATTCTAGGCTTCTGGGATGAACTCCTACAGGAAGCCAGAATGACTTAGGGGCAGGGCAGAAGACAGAGTGTAGCCACAGGAAAAAGACATGACGAAGTTCCCAGGAAAGAAAAGACCTTGCACGAATGCAGTTCCTCTTCCCCAAGAAAAAGCTTTCCTACTGCCTCAGAGATGGTGTTTGTACCGCACCTCAGCATTTCTGCCTAACGTTAGAGTCCATTTGGACACGTTTTTATGAAATCTTTCTTTTTGCTTAAACACTTAAATAATGCCCTCCTCTCTGTCTTGTTTAGAGAGTGCCCCTTTGATCTCTAAAACATTCACATTTCTAGACTTGAATCCCAAATGCAAAGGCCTCGACAGGAGAACTCGGTCTTTCTGGAAGCCACAGGAAACAAGCTGTCTTTGTGGCCCTTTCCAGTCCATTTCTAACTGGTTTTCTGTGTTCCAGAACTCTTTCCTTTCAGAGATCAATTTCCCGAAACTCACTCACAGATTTTCATAGAAGATATGAAGTCTTCACGGAGCCTATGGTTGAGAACTCCCTGTGCATTTGGCCTCCATCGCTCCGCTAACTGCTCTGTTACAGTGGGAAGGAATGAGAACTACCGGAAAAGATGGGAAGGAAAGGTGGGGGGGAGAAGAAAGAAGAGGAGGTGGAAAGAGTAACAGGAGACGATGGGGGAGGGTGGAGAGGTCCCCTGCCTTTTACCAAGTCTTTTCTTTGTATTTTCAGGGTGAGCATGAGCTACCTCTGTAATCCTACCCAGAACTGTCCCATGGCATGTTTCCTTCTTCCGCAATAACTGAAGAGTCGCCCTTCTGAATAATTCCCTTTCTTTGATGTTTGAAAGGTTTTTAAGCCCCACCCACAACATAAGCCCGTAGACGCAACTGTGTAGGAGGCAGAGACAGGAGGATTACATGATCTCAGGAGTTTGAGGTCAGCCCTGACCATCACAACAATATCTCATTTCTAACTAACTAACTAACTAACTAACTAACTATCTATCTAACTAACAGTATCTCATCCCATCTCATCTCCAACTAACTAGTTAGCTACCTACCTCCCCCACCTAAAAGCTACTGCATCCCTTCCCTTTTAGATCAAATCATCTCTTAGTTTGGGCTAGCCTAACTTTCTATATCTATAATCTTCTCCAACATGTTGGGAATTTTTTTTCTTGTTTTTATTACTAATTAGGGATTAAAGAAGGAAGAGAGGAAGGGATGGGGGTAAGGAACAGTTATTGAGCCAGGCACTGCACAGGCTACTGTTTCAGACTCATTTGGACCCCTCGGGTATTAATTTTCTGTATTGAGAAATCTTGAGCTCAGAGGAAATATGGCCTTGCACAGGGCTACACTAACTGGACATCTGTTTTAATTACTTAATGAATTGGCCGTGCGGTGGTAGTGAATATCTGAATCCTAACCTTTCTAACTCTCATCCCCTAACTATTTGGATGCAAGGTTAGCATACAAGGAAGGGGACTCTACACAGGAACCACAGAGGCTTTCCACTTGGGGGAGTCATTTTCCCACTGTCCTTGGGGGAATGGCCTGGCCCGAGGAATCAGCTGATGTTATTGCAGGAATCTCATTCCACCGGCAGGTCTCAAAAGTCTGGAAGCTCCAGAGAGCTGAGATAAGTGTACTTCCACGGTCAGGAAGAAAACTCATAGATGCGGGAAAAGCTGGAGTTTAGAACTTTCAGTGACACATTTGAGAGCATCCTAAACTAAGAGTGCCATTCAGAGCTTGGAGGTCAGAGGCCAGTCTGATTTTGAAAGTTAGCTGTGCATTCTTAGAACAGTACCATTTTGTCCCTAGAGGTGGCATTTTTATGGTTACTGTCAAGTTTTCTGTTAATATCGGGAGGTGGACCTCACACAGGAAGCGATAATAGACGCCCATGTTGCCAGAATAGTGGGCGAGCTGAGGTAGGATGCACTTGTCTCTGGCTGAAAAGACCTAATTCCAGTGTCATCTAAGGACTGCAGCGTTCAGACACTGGAACCAGGTCTACTGGGTAGGAGAGGTGGGGTGGGCTGGCTCTAGGCCAGGGACGTTCTGTTCCAGCTGGAATTTAGAGTAGTACTCAAGAATTTACTTGAGTAGTTGACAAGTTTTTCCCTTTCAAAGAACATGAAGCTGCAGCCACATTCCGAGGGTCTTCGGACCACACAGACTCATGACCCACATGAAAAATCTTGTGTGGAATGAGGTTAAATGTTTTTTGCTAAAGAATTCAAATAAACCATGGCGTGAGCTTTGTTTTTTCTTTTTGAGGGGGTGTGTCTTGGAGTAGAATCAGCTTAAATAAATGAAATCAATGGTACTGGATGGAGCTCGTAATGTCAAGTAAAATAGGCCAGACAGAGAGACTCACACCATGCTCTATATCATTTGTATATGGGTTTCTAGGAACTGAGGGCAGAAGGTAGGGAGCTGGGAAAATCGAGAGAGAATGGATGGGAAGAGGCTAGCCAGTGGGTGATGGGTCAAATTCTCAGTGGCTGTAGAATAACCGTACCCTGTATATTTAGAGACGCCACAGCAATATCTTTTGTTGCATCCTCAACATAAAGAGATGATCAACGAGAAAATGTTTGAGGAGAGAGGGTTCTTGGCTTAACATCACATAATGTATGTGTGTACTAACACATGGCTCACCATTAACATGTAATGCTTCCATGTTTTCAAATGTATTAGTGGAAATAAATTCTAATTTTAAAAAGTATTACATTTTATCTATCTATCAGTCTATCTATCTCTCTCTGTGTGTGTGTGTGTGTGTGTGTGTGTGCGTGTGTGTGTGTAGAGGATGTCTTTGTATGCCTGTGGGATTAGAGTCAGTTTTCCCACCATGTCGGTTCTCAGACTAAACTCAAACCTTTGGGCTTGGCAGCAAATGCCATTATCCAGTGGACCATATTGCCAGTCCTAAACTTTTTAAAAGATGAAAACAGGAACAAGTAATTAACATGTATATTGGGAATTTGTTAACTCTATCTATCTATCTATCTATCTATCTTGATACATCTATTGATATATCTATCTATATTGATTTATCTATATTGATAAATCTGTATTGATACAGGGTTTCATGTACCCCAGGCTGGCTTTAACATCACCATGCAATGGTGGGCCTTGATCTTTTGGTCCTCTTGCCTCCATGTCCCATGTTCTGGGGTTCCAGGAATGCACTGCCACATCCTATTTATACAGTGTTGGGGAACTCAGGGCTTCATGCATGTTAGGCAAGCACTCTGACAACTGAGCTTAGCATTTCCAGCCCTGAGCAGCTTAACACTTAGCAGGGAAGATGTAGGTCATTGAAGGAAGTTCTCCAGTGAACTAGGGTAAATAAGTCTCCCCTACACATAACTAGGAGTGGTTTCTTAATCTCTGAAAGCCTTTCCTTAATTTAAAAAAAAAAGTATGTGTATGAGTGTTGTTTGAATATATGTCTATGCACCATGTGCATGCAATGCCTGCAGAGGCCAGAAGGGGGCATCAGATCCCCTGGTACTAGAGTTATAGCTGGTTGTTGGTCAGTGTGGGTTGAACCCAGTCCTCTGGAAGGGCAGCCTGTGCTCTTAACCTCTAAATCACCTCTTCAGCACCACTCCCCTTTCAAATTAAAGCTCAAACATTGAAAATTCTAGTTTAGAGAAAGAAAAATATACAAAATAGTTGCCTGAGCAATTCGAACGATTTATCACCAGAAAGAAGCTTCTGATAGTTGTATCGGGTGGAAAGCAATGCACTCACTGAGTAAGTAGGAAGTTATTTCATAGAAAAAAACAAAACCTGGGCACTTAACAGAATTCACAGATTTAGTGTCACCAATGGAGAAAAAGATATGAACCTCTATAAGCGTTCTTTGATTAGAAAAGTCCAAGCTGTAGCTCCTTGTTCATCTGATTTCCAACCTTGGCGCCTCGCCCACTTCGATGAGAGCACAGCAGGGCTGCAACCCAAGATCCTGTTGCAGAGAAAACAAATTTCCCATGGTGCAACTCGTGGAAATCTGGAAGATCTTGGATCTGGTTCCCAAGATTGGGGCAATGGGAAAACACTGAACAGAGAGACTCATAAGGCTCCCAGGGGAACTGGAAACCAAGGAGTTTTGTTTTACAAACAAATGAAGTGGAATTAATAATTACAAGGGATTAGAGCAAGACATCATGGTGGCATTTGGTGGTCACACATGCAAGAGAGGACTTCTGTTTGTATTTTGGGCGGGGGGGGGGGAGCCTGGAGACATAACAGGGATCTGCAGTGAGCAGGTGCTTAGAAAATGGCTAAAGTGCTGACTTGCAATCTTTCTGTGTGAGTGGAACAGTCTTAGACTCTTCAGGACGGAGAGAGCCTTCTGTCCGCCTCGTCTGCACAGGCAGGCCCATTCACTCGGACACAGTGAATAAAACTACCAGAAGGGGTGGGGCAGCTTCCATCCTCTCAGCGGACCATAGACTCTTGTTGCATTTTCTCTGACGTCAGCTTTTTGTGACTATTTAGCGTTTGTTTTTTTCCGAATTCAAGCTTACTCTCCGCCTGGACTCTACCCTGGACCATCGCTTGATGCCCCTTTCTTCTTCCACATCTTTTCTTCTCGCTGTGTCTATTTCTGCTCTCCCATAGACCCTCTCTCTGTACTGGTCCCCATCCTAGAGTCTGAGTCCTCTGTCACAGAGGCATGTTTTGAGTTGGGTTGCCTTGAGTCCGGGGTTTATTGTGATCCTTCCTGTAGGGCTGAGAAGGTAGAATCAGATAATAGAAAAACCTGACCACGCCCTTATGTGGCTGGACTGAAGGCAAGACCAGGATGCCGTCGTGGAGAATATGCCTTTTCTCAGTAACAGTCAACAGTGGCAAAGCGCTTCCATCAAGACACATAACTCCTGCCAAAACTGACTGTGTAGACAGTCATCTAGCGCTGTTTGCATATATCCTGGTGTCATAGCAATTCAGGCTGTTTGAGTTATATTCTTTGTAGTGGCAGTAAATTCCAACAGAAACATAGTGTCTCATCTAGTTTCACACAGCGTCAGCCATTAATGTAATATGTTAAGTTAGAGGGTGGCTGTTGTGAAAGATAGGGTAATATTTTATGTATTTGGAAGCTGGACCAAAGCGAATACTTTAATGTGCTTAACAATAGCCACCACAACCGAGAAAGTCCTCATAGATCACATATAACATATCATACATAACATATCATGTATGCTGTATGCAATATATAATATATCACAGCCACGAAGAGAGAAAATCTTTGTGTGGCTGGTCTGTGGGCCGCACAGATGCACATGTAAATGCACACCCAGCCACCATCTGCTCCTGATAGACCATTTCTTCCCTTTGACAGCTCCCTTAGAATGGCTCTTCACACAGAAGCACACATACCTCAGGGAAGCAAAAACTGCTTATTTTGTGTAGAATAAAAAGAAATCAATGTCCGGATTCTGGGCTGTGGTACAGATCCTTCCGTGGAGTTCTGCCTTTGATCAAGAGTCTCACCTCTCTCACCTCTCCCTTCACAATTTTCCTTCTTACTCTTTTCAAGAGAAGAACATGCTCTCTGCCCTGGTTAGTTTTAACCTTCAACTCGATACAACCTAGAATCACCCAACAGGAGAGTTTCATTTGAGGAATTGTCTAGACTGGGTTGGCCTGCATACACGTCTGTGGAGGGTTGTCTTGATTGTTCATTGATGTAGGAAGACCCAGCCCACTGGGGGATGCACCATTACCAAGGTGGGGAATCTCGAATTGTGTAAGACAGGAAGAAGCTTAATGAGAGCAAGCAGGAAGCATGGGTACCTTCATTCTCTTTGCTCTTGACTGCAGATGTGGTGTGACCAGTTGTCCTGTGTCCGTGACTTCTCTGTAGTGATGAGCCATATCCTGGAAGTGTAAGCATAATAAACCCTCTTCCCTATGGTTGTTTGTCAAGGTGTTATATCACAACAGAAATGAAACTGGGTTACTCCCATCCTCAAGACATCCCAGATGACCCTCGGGTTCACAGACCAGCCAGACAAGCCTACTCGGCCAACACCAGGCTAATGCTAGACTCTTTTGCAAAGAACAAGGTCAATGGCATCTGAGGAACACTCAGGTTTGGCCTATGACCTTCACATGCACACACATGTGCAACTGCACACAGAAACAGTAGAGTAGATATGGGAGGAATGCTATGTAAATACAATTTCATGATAAAAGCTGAGCATGGTAAATTTTCATTAAAGAATATATGTGCAACATTTTTTACCCATTGGTGGTGAAAATTGAACTATGATGGCATTATAACATACTTGATATTTCTAAAATAGTGTTTGAACGGTTTTATTTTGTTGTCTCCAGAAATCCTCTATCCAAGTGTCTTGAGAAACTCCAGATGTTAGGACAGTAGTCAGCAGATATCCTTCTGCATTTAATAGTATTCCCCTGTGAAAGCTTCTTCACAGAGTGCCTAGCTGACTGTGGAGATTAACTGCATCAATTACATTTTAAGTTATTTATTTATGCATTTTTTAAGGTATGAGTGCTCTAACTGCACAAATCCTTGCAGGCCAGAGGAGGGTATCAGATCCCATTACAGATGGTAGTGAGCCACCATGTGGTTGCTGGGAATTGAACTCAGGTCCTCTGGAAGAGCAGGCAGTGATCTTAACCACTGAGCCATCTTTCCAGCCCCTGCACCAATTATTTTTAATTAAAATATAAATATCTCTGATTTTTTAATAGTTTTGGACAATTCTCCATTTGTTTACAATATTGAGTATAATTAAAGTGATTTCAAACAACTTATATTTTCATTCCAAAGTAATAGCCCATTTTCCTGAGATTCATTTCCAGACTGTAACTTTAAATCAAAAGCTATTTAAAATATTCAGTTTGGGGGTGAAAATGATGTACGCGTTCTCCATAACTGTATTTCTACTTGGTTTGGAAACTATCACGGAATGTGGCTCCAGCAGTCACCAGGAAACTCGTCTTCAGTTGACACTGTGGTGAACTCATTTGCCCAGCTTTTATCCAGAAATTGAAAAATAGCTTGTAGTATCGGACGTGCCTGGTTCCCTTCTCCTTACCAGTTCCCGTGAGGACAGGGGCTCAGAGGAGCCAAACTTTTAAAAATGAGATGCCTTCATTCTTCAAAGACACCTCAGATCAAAGGAAAGAGTCCTTCAGGTCAAGTTTAAAAATATATTTTCTCCTGTTTACAACTAAAATTCAAAAAAACAAAGCTCACCGTTTTAACTCTTCTCAGGCGTGTCGCTAAGTAGTCTCAGTTACAGGCACGGTGCACGCCATGACCACGCTGTAATTCAAGAACATTGCTGCCATCCCCAAAGCAACCCCCAATTTTCCATCTGCCCCTCCCCCGACGCTTGCTATTCTATTTTCTATCTTGTGGATTCGCCATTGTCTGTATGCTTTTGACACTCACAAAAATTGCAAGGTTCATCCATGTAGCAGCACATATTCATGTATAATTCCTTACTATGGCTAAATAATATTCTGTAACATGGTATAATATTTTACTTTTCCATTACTGTATTTTTTCGGTTTTTGCTGTTATAAATATTTATATACAAGTCTACGGTGAAAAACGTGCTTTTGGTTCTCATAATTCTTCATTTTTCAAAACTATATTTGCTACATATAGAGGATTTGAGAATAGTTCAATTCTTATATTATATCCTTTTATCTTTTAAAGTTAGTTTGTGAAGACCTGGAGGGATCACCCAGTGGCTAAGAGCACTAGCTGTTCTTTCAGAGGTCCTGAGTTCACGTCCCAAACCCCATGGTGGCAGCTGTTTCTGACTCCAGCTCCAGGGGATCTGATGCCCTCTTCCGGTCTCCTTGGACGCCGCATGCACTCGGTACACAAACATATGCAGCGAAACACCCTGTACATATAAAGCAAAAATAAAGGAAAAACCTTTTTTACAGAGAGCTTACAAAGTCACGGGTTCCTTCATGCATTTTCATGAGATCCTCATCCCTCTATGTCCCTGCCCCTCCCTACCTTACCCTCTTGCCCCTAGCAGGATATTTTAGTCTCTAAGGATATTTATTCAGTATGACAAGCACTAAGAAAAGATGACTATGTCAACAGTCATTGTGGTTGTTTAGAAAATGTTTTCATTATGGACAGAACAATGGGAGCCGTCATTCTCAATTGTATTGCACACCGTTGTGGTGATAGATGTATTTGTATTTCACACATGCAGATTCTAACACAGGACACAGACTCACAACTGTCCACAAGAGTCTTCTGGAAGGCAGGAAAAGACTGGAGGAGGATTTTGGACGCAGAGTTCACCAGTGAGGGTACCTGTGCGCAAGGTCTTCATGAGGTGCTTTTTCAGATGGACCAAGCCCTCAGTCACAGGGCCCTGGTGAGTGTCCTTGGTGTGCGTATGTCTTTATGGAATAAGTTCTGCTGCCACTTAGGACCAGTTCTGACTTTTAAATACCAACATTTTCCCAAAATGCACCCACATCATGACTGAATGCAAAGATGTGCTTACGATTAAAATCCCTGGGTTCCTGCTATCTTACTTACTAGATTTGAATAGCAAAAGCAATAAATGTCCAGAACTTCCGGGTCCCTGAAACTAGCGGAAGAGGACAAAGCACTTTGCCGAATGCAATGGGCAGGCTAATGACCTCAAGGATGTCTACATCCTCATTTTTGTTAATACGTTATTTACACGAGGAGAGGAATTCATGTTTGCAAATAGAATTCAGGTGATCTTGAATAAAAGTGGGGGTCTTAGACTGTCTGGGTGGATCCCGTGTCATCACAAGGACTCTTAGATGTGAGAGGAGGAGGGAGTCTGGCATCAGTGAACAAGGTGTCACAGCAGAAGCAGAGGCCAGAGAGCACCAGCTTTGGAGATGGAAGGGTCCATGAGTCAAGGAACACGGACACTTCTAAAATCTGGGAAAGGTGAGAACCAGACTCTCTGCATTCAAGAACACAGGCCCCAAATACCTTGATTTCAATCAGAACACAGGCCCCAAATACCTTGATTTCAATCATGAGACCCTCCAGCTTCTGGTCTTTTAATCAGGGTCACACCCAGACACAACCCTTTGTTATGATCTGTTGTCTTTCTGTTACTCCAAGAGAAAGGACTAGAGTGTGGAAAAAGAAGGTTCACTTAGCTCATGATTCCAAGCTGGGAAAGGCTATATAAAACCAAGTCCATGGCCTGGCTCCAGTGGTCCCACCCCCAGGGGAAGAGGTGAAGAGAAGGGTAAGTATAGTATGGCCGGGAGCACCAACTCACCACAGATGCTCAAGGACCAAATGAGACAATGTGCACTGAAGGCTTTGACGTAGAGACGGATGTCCGAGCAAATGTGCACATAGAGATGGATGGCCCAGCAAGTGCTTTCTTGGTCCTTCTTGATCACATCCTTCCTTTTGGTAAAATTTGTTCACTGTAGCTGCAAAGCCATAGGTGGATTTTGTCTGTGGGCCACCTCACGCTTCCCTAATAATTCCACATTATTCCCACTTAGCCCAAGCTCTTCCCATTCAGGCAGCTTTCCATCTACCTCTCCTTCTTCTTGAATGGGTCCCATTAAGTGACAACTCAGATACACTGGTCTCGAGTGTGTTCCCAACCAGTTGTCTCGTCTAACTTTCCTCTAGCTTTCTGGGGAGTCATCTGAACCTCCTCCTCACTCATCCACTCATTCAGGCCTCAGTCTCACCCTGGGTGGCCCTGTGGACTCCAGCATCATGGCCTTCAATATATCTACACCAAAGGCCTTCAGTACATCTTCCTTGACTGATTAAAAGAGTAGAGGCAATGATGCCAGCCAGAAAGATGGTTAAATGGACTGTGTCAGATGGTAGAAGTTAGAAGTGAGAATCAGCCTTCTGGAGAGACGGTAATATTGATGACTGTGTCTGACGGTAGCAATTAGGAGTGAGAACCAGCCTTCTGGAGTTAGTACTGTTACTCTGCTTAGGTTGGTTCCCATTAAAGCAAACACTCAGTCTATATCTTTGCTTTTTCACAGGTCACTAATTTTTATTCTCTTTACCATACGCTATGAATATGGGGTAAGTATATGAATTCATTCTGTACATGGAAAATTAGCTTTGTTGAATACATAATTAATTGCATGAATATATGATTTATATGTTTTCAGAATATGTTTAAACTAGTCACTCTCTGGGTCTCAGCTTTCATATCTGTGCAATGGACATTGAGATAAGACACAGCCTGGGGCCACTTGGATATTTTTTCAATCAAAATTGTTTATAGAATTGCCTGGCTATTGGAGAGGTTTTATCTTGTAATAGCCACAACCCTTCCTTACATTCTTTTTATTTGGAACAGAGAAGAAGAAGTAGTTGGGCCATTTCAAGATTAAACCAAGAAATGTAAGATTCAGTTTTCAGTCTGGACGCTTTTTAGTTGTAGAGAAAGCCCAGTCTGTAACCAGCCCTTTTTCTTCTGCTCCCTCAAGGAAGAAACTAAATTGTGAACCCAACCTCACAGGTCTCAGGGATGCTTTGTTAAGGCTGCCGGCTATTGGGGATAAAGGTCACAGGAGTTACAGAGATGAAGTCCCTTGATAATCAGAGACCTTTGCAAAGTAACTGAAATAGAAAAAATCTCTACTCTGACTCAAGGAATGAAAAGCCCTTGATTCTTGGTTCTCTTTAATTCCTTATTTTTTTAACCTAGCTAAGACTCAGTCCCCTGCTTGTGCTACAGAGACAATGAGATTTGTCCCATTGAGTTCCTGTGCATTTGAGAATTCCCCACCGTGATGCCTGCTTGAGGGCGGTTATTTCTAGTTAAACTTATCTGATTTTTCCAAGCTTATTTTTGTGATGCATGCATTTATTTTTTTTCTGTTACGAATGTCTGCAGCATCTTAAAATTCACTCCCCTTGCTCCTTATAGCCATGTGAGTGAACGTGATTCCTCAACCAAAGATAGTTCAACCCTGGACACTCCCATCCCTTGTGATGCAGGGAGATTTTAGAGTCTTCACACAGGGAGCGCCAAGAAGATAACTGGGATTTAAGGGGAGGGTGTGAGTTGACACAGCACCTGTGGAAGACAGTTTGCATCATCTACCAAGATTTTGAACGTATATTCCTTTGGTATAGGAATGCACACACACACACACACACACACACACACACACACACACACACACACACACACACACACTTCTGGCATGTGCAAAGATGAGTGTGCCAGAATACTTGCTGCAGGGTATTGTTCAGCACCTGAAGAGGGAATAACCTCATAACCTAGGCATTCACCAGCAGGGAGTGAATGCACACGTGCTGATACTGTGTGAGCAGGACCACGGCGAAGAGCATGTCAGAACGAACTGTGAAAACAGGGATTACATGAAAACGCCCAGGCACTAGGCAGTGTGCCACTTGAGTATCAATGAAACAACCCAAATCACCAACAGTCTGGGCGCTTGTGGTTGAATATACTTATTAACGCCTAAATACCAATGGAAAGAGAGGGATCCTTTGAGGGTAGGGAACTTGAAGGCAGGGCAGAGAGAGAAAATGTCCTCTAATATATTTTTACACAATTTGATATTTTGGTTTTGTCTCTGTATTATTTTCTCGTAAAAAAGAAAATGAGCTCATATATGGGAGAGTTAATCTTTGAGAAGTTAATACTCTCTATACATCAGCGTTTGTTTTATGACACTTGAGGGAGAGGAGCGTGGTTTCTCCTGTCTTTTCTTTTGGAGAAAAATAAGTTGGGTTGAGTGTGGGTGTGTTCCCCAGTGTGTGAGTGTAGGTTGTTCCCAGTGTGTGAGTGTACATGGGTTCCCAGTGAGTGTGTGAGTGTAGGTGTGTTCCCAGCGAGTGCGTGAGTGTAGGTGTGTTCTCAGCGAGTGCATGAGTGTAGGTGTGTTTCCAGTGAGTGTGTGAGCGTAGGTGTGTTCTCAGTGAGTATGTGAGTGTAGGTGTGTTCCCAGTGTGTGTGAGTGTGTTCCCAGTGAGTGTGTGAGTGTAGGTGTGTTCCCAGCGAGTGTGTGAGTATGTATGTGTTCCCAGTGAGCTTAAGAGTGTGGTGTGTTCCCAGTTAGGTTTTGAGTATGGACATTGTCTTAGCTAGGGTTTCTACTGCTGTGATGAAACACCATGACCAAAAGCAAGTTGGAGAGGAAAGGGTCTATTTGGCTTACACTTCACTATTGCTGTTCACCACTGGAGGAGGCAGGACAGGAACTGAAACAGGGCAGGCTCCCTGAGTCAGGAGTGATGCAGAGGCCATGGAGGGGAGCTGCTTACTGACTTACTTTCCATAACTTGCTCAACCCACCTTCTTATAGAACCCAGGACCAACAGTCCAGGGATGGCACCACCCGCCATGGGCTACGCCCTCCTGCATTGATTACTAATGGAGAAAATGTGTTACAACTGGATCTCATCAAGGCATTTGAGGCTTCATCCTCTGATGACTCTAGCTTATGCCAACTTGACATGCAAAACCTAGCCATTGTAGTGCTTCAGGCTAAGAATGTTTAATTGCCTGTGGTATTTTCCTTGTCTTTTCAATGGTTTTGCCTGATCTCTCTCTCTCTCTCTCTCTCTCTCTCTCTCTCTCTCTCTCTCTCTCTTTCTCTCTCTCTCTCTCTCTCACTCTCTCTCTCTCTCCAAGTTACCACAGATGTGTTTGCTGAGTATGGAGGCCAGTAGACAAACTCAAATGCTGATCTTTAGGCATCACTCACCTCTATTTCTTTTTGTTTGGAGACAGGGTCTCTCATTGTCCTGGAACTTGCCAAGTTGGCTAATATGATTGTTTAGCGAGCCCTGGAGAGCTGCTAGTCTCTGCCTCACCAGGGCTGGGATCACAAACCCGTACCACCATACATGACTTTTTTTTCCACAGGGTGTGAGTGTCACCCTCAGTATCTCCTCATCCAGCACAACATCTGTGTGGACTGCAGACTCTTCCTTTGCAGGTGTCCACCCCCATTTCACGTGACAGCAGGTGTCTCTTTC
Source organism: Ondatra zibethicus (assembly GCA_004026605.1). NCBI lineage: Eukaryota > Metazoa > Chordata > Mammalia > Rodentia > Cricetidae > Ondatra > Ondatra zibethicus. The sequence goes on along the minus strand of PVIU01008238.1, from coordinate 31,897 downwards.
TTAGAATGTGCTAATCTATTTTAAAATGACTCCTGAAATAGAATTCTGCCTCACATAATCTCAGTGATTCTTGGCAAAATCACGCAAATATCAAAGAAAGACCCTGCCTTGGTTATCGAGGCAGCTAATCTACTGACTCCATTTTTCATTGTTATTTTGGTATTTCACTGAACACAGCAATGAATTCTGACCTTAAATGAATCCGAGTATTCAGACTAGCTACTGTGCTTATGTGCTGTTCCAGCCAAACCTGGGCATCTCATCCCTAACCTTTCAGAATTTTGAACTCATGCTTTCACAGATAACAATGGTAATTAAAACTCAAGAACCACAGACTCCTAAAAATTCAAACTCATTCATGTGTGGTTTACATGATGTACATGTATGTGTTCACACACATGCATGGGGAGGCCAAAGGTCAACATTAAGTGTATATTTCTATTGCTCTCCACCATTAATTGAGACAGAGATTCTCATCAAATGAGAGTTCACCAATTTTAGCCATACTACCTGTCCAGCAGGCCCCAGGGATTCTCCCTGTCTCCACCCCATAAACACAGGGATTGCAGGCCTGCACTGCTGTTCCCAACCTTGTACATGGATGATGGAAATCTGAACCCAAGTCCTAAAGCCCACATTGCAGGCACTTTACAGACTGGCCTGTCTCTCAGCCCCTCAATCCCTCAGATTCTTCAATGCTTTTAATGACCCATAAGACCTTTGTTCATAAAGATATCTTTGATGTTTAATGCTTAAAGATATTTTTTCTCTTTGATTCTGTCTGGAAATGCACCTTTCTGCCCTAGAGTTAGGGTTTCTGTTGTTGTGCAGAGACACCATGACCACAGCAACTCTTTAAAGGAAAACATTTAATTGGGACTGGCTTACAGTTCAGAGATTCAGTCTGTTACCATCATGGTAAGAATCATGGCAGCATGGAGGCAGACAGCACGCTAGACAGGTAGGTGAGCATTCTGTATCTACCTTGGCAGGCAGCAGGAAAAGAGAGACACTGGGCATGCTTTGAAGCATTTGAAACCTCAAAGCCTACTCCCCAGTGGCACACTTCCTCCACAAAGATCAAAGCTACTTCAACAAGGCCACATGTCCTAGTCTTTTAATATAGTGCCACTCCCCATGAGTCCATTTTTATTCAAACCTACAGTGCCCCTTAAAGGAAGATTAGACTGAATTATTAAAAAACAAAAACCTTTTGAGTAGACCCTTTGTCTTTTATCACCCTCACCCATATTTATGAACTTATACATGTATTTGTGTGTGCTTATGTGTATATTTATATGTAATATGCATATTAACATGCATGCATTACACCTACTTACTGGTCACCAGCACTGTAGCTATTAGCTTAGTGGCTTTCTTGTGTGTGTGTGTGTGTGTGTGTATGTGTGTGTGACAGTGTCATGTAAAGTAGGCTGGCCTTGAACTGGCCCTGATCCTCTCACCTCTGTCTACTGCAGGCTATGGTTATAGGTTAGCTATTCTCTATTTCTTTCATTCCATATTAGTGTGAGTTCATTGCCTTAAGCTTAAAAGATGTATCAATTATACAGACAAGCATAGACAAAATTTATCTCTGCGGCTTTCTTGGTAGTCCTATTTCTGCCAATAGCAGCTGACTCCCCTTTCCCACCTGAACCAAAGCCTTAGTGCATGAAAGCAGGTGCCTGAAGCTTGCTGGTTTTTTTGTAAAGAATATACATATGGAAATAGTAATTCTTGGACTACACTTAGTAGTGAAGTGGCTGAGGGCTCTGGCCATAGATAATGTGGATATGCAATAGGTGACAAGGTGCTGTGGGCAGGAACATTTTTGTGTGAAGTTGTGTGTGTGTGTGTGTGTGTGTGTGTGTAAACTCTAAGCGCTATCTGGAGAACTATCCAAAGAAGAATTCGTTTGGTGAGGATCACGTACCCTGGCGGATCTGGGAGACACAAGTGGGCTGTGGAGAGAAAGGCAGTCTTATCATTGAAACGTAGACTCTTGTGTCTGCACACAGCTTGCTAACTGTATATTTACAGCTTTAGTCTGTTCATAACTTTGTACTGAAGTCTTCGTAGGGGAGAAAGCCTCTATATGATTCTGGCTCCGGTGGCTTCTGAATAACGTTCCTTTTTCTCCAGTGTCTCCAGGGTAGGAGGGTCCGACCCATGGATTGTACCATGGTGCGGGTGCTCTTCCTTTTTATGTGCCAGTACTACTCATTGCAGCCAGGCGTGCTGGTGTTTTTGCAAAACCGAGGCAGAAGGATCAAAAGTTTGAGTGCAGCCTGGCTACATAGCAATAACCTGTCTCAGAATAAATACATTAGTATTTGCTTTTCCTGGATCTAAAAGTAAAAAGTGTCCTGTGGGATGTGCACATGTTGGGCTTGCTCTGTGTATATTGTATACTCTATGACCTGAGGACTGATATACTGACCGAATGGCTTCCCTTTCCAGAGTGGCAAGAAATATGGCAGCCCTTGTGGAGGAAGAAACTGCTCTGTCTGCCAGTGTTTTCCTGAAAAGGGATCTCGGGTGAGTGACACAGAAATCAGCACTGACAGTGTGCCTGGATTTCACACCATTCTGAATATTTACTTAGCCTCAAGTCCTTAGCACGTGTTATTAGCCAACAGTGCGTGTCTAAGATACGTAAGAAGGGTTAAGGTTGGCTGTCTTTCCAAGCTTTGGACCCTTTTGAGGTCAATTCAATGATTGGATACTGCGGTCATCAAGCCTTTCGGGCTCCTGAAACAAATACAGTACACTGGGAGCTTTCATCAATCGAAATCTCTTTCTCACAGTTATGGAGGATGAGAAGCCAAGATCAGGGTGTCTACTAGTGAGATCCTTTTCCCAGCTTGGGGATGGTGCCCTTGTGGGGTGGAGAGGGAAAGAGAGAGAAACATAGAGAGAGAGAGAGAGGAAGAAGAAGAGGAAGAGGAAGGAGGGGGAGAAGAAGAGGAAGAGGAAGAGGAAGGAGGAGGAGGAGGAGGCGAAGAAGAAGAAGAAGAAGAAGAAGAAGAAGAAGAAGAAGAAGAAGAAGAAGAAGAAGAAGAAGAAGAAGAAGAAGAAGAAGAAGAAGAAGAAGAGGAAGAAGAAGAAGAGAGCGAGAAAGAGCACTCTTCTTCTCTAGGGTCTTCTCAGAACAGCTTGATGGTGATGACCAAGACACCTTCCAGATACCTCATCTCCCACTCTTGACACCCTGGATCTTGGAATTTCAACACATGAATGGGGACATAAACAAACATTCAGTCCAAACGATGTCCATGTCAATCCCACAAGGATAGGCATGGAACTCAGAGAGCATGCTTGGATGGAGGCCAGTCTTTAGGGAAAAACATTTTCTTCCTCCCACCACAAGGCTTTATTGATGTACCTATGTGTCTTAAGAAACCTCAGTCCCCTCAATTATGTGGTTCTTTACTGGGGACCATTAAGTTTCACCCACCTTTCTGAGGACACTTGGCAGTTGAGACCTGTTAAGTCATCACAGCTGGGTGGAGGGAGCTACTGATGTCTAATGGTGGAGGTCAGCAGTGTGGCTCAGCTTTTTGTAGTGCAGGGTATATTCTACACCAGAGATTGAGCCCCCCAAACCGGCAGTGAATACACAGAGAAGTCCTGCTTTAACCCCACAGCTCAGTGGGATGGGTGTGATTATTTTTGTTTCCATCTGATGGCATAACGAACCCAGATCAGAGCCAGCAACTATATCCAGGTGCCTGGCCTCACCTCCATCACTTGCTCCACAGGCATGGAAAAGTTATTACACCTAGGTTCCAAAACCTGGGTCTATTTTCACTTTGCGAGATCAAGGGGGGTCCTTCCTGAGATGAAGCCTTTTGTATTTGCTGCCTGGATCCTGCTTCCCTTCCTTGAGTGTCTCCATGATCACAAGCCAATGCTGGTGTACAGAGTGTGCTTTTCAGCCCCACCTCCCCCGCCCAGGCTGTCTGTGGGTTGCCAGGGTTCCCCAAGCTGAGCTGCTCTCTGCTCTGTGTGTGTCCCTGGTAGTGGGTGGCCAAGAGGACTGTGTGTGCAGCCCCAGCAACCTCCACCTTTCCTGATGGCTGGAATCTCCCTGTGAGGGCTGCAGGTGGGTGACATTTTCCAGCAGAGACTGGGGGAGGAAGATCATGCATCAGTAGGAGGGAATGGAGATGAAGGAATCCAGTCCTTAGCATCCAGCCAAGCTCTCGAGCTACAGCGGCAGCTCCAGGTGGACTTCTAAATAATAACAAGTGGACACTGAGTTCCAGGAGCTGGAGGTGTCTTGCTGAGGCTACTCATCCCATTTAGGGATAATCTGGTGTCCCCAACAAGGAAATTGCTCCTCCCCTGTGGGCTCATTGGGTTGTTTGTTCAAACCCCACACTAGACCTGTTTGGTATGAAATAATTTTTTAATGGTTTTATTCTTTTATGTTTTATTCCTTGATAATACATACATATAATAAATTCTGGTCATTTTAATCATCATTATCTTATGTCATCACCCTCCATTCTTCTCTCTCTCTCTCTGTGTGTATGTGTGTGTTTTGTGTATATGTGTTTCACATGAGTAGTTCATTGAATTTAATTAGGGTTGCTTGTATGAGCATGGGTGGAAGGCTATTTGCTGGGATAATGCCATCTCTTCAGTGGATACAGCATCGAAGAAAATAATCTCAATAGTAACCATCAGTTGCCACGAGTTCCTTGGAGAGGAATAGTCACTTCATGAGCCATTCCCCATCCTTATTCCACAAGTTTTTGTTTGTTTGTTTGGTTTTGTTTTTCTTTGTTTTGTTTCCGGGCTAGGTTTTACTGTGTAGCCTGGCTGTCCTGGAACTCACTCTGTAGACCAGGCAGACCTCGAACTCACAGAGATCCACTTGCTACTGCCTCCCAAGTCCTGGGATTAGAGGCGTGTCCCACCACCACCCAACCTTGGTCAACAACTTGTACTTAGGTTTTCACTGCATAACTATGACTTCTAGAGGAGCATTATCCACCCCATTTAGGACACTAAAGCAATTCTTGACAAGCAAAGCTAGTCTTGATACAAGTTGTGATTAACTCTTTATCAGCGTCTGGAGCTACAGTGATATAAACTAGGGACAGATACGTGCAGTGTCCAGAGACCCTGGCCCAGCCTCCTCTCTCAATCAGTTTGAGTATGCTTGTGGCTGAATCCCTTCATTAGATCTTCAGCAAGTACTTCAGCAAGTCATGAAAACAGCCTGTTGACTCCTAGCACATACCTTAAAAGGACAAGCTGTCGCCTGTTGGTTCCCCAGTTGGAGTGAGTAGATTCTGTTGCACTGCTTTGAGCCTATTACAATAGATGGCACCTAGTAGGCAGTCTATACTAGTAGAAATCAATCAATAGATTAAGACCCAGACTTCAACCTAGAGAAAATTCAGGAGCACATGCTGCAGCCATGCCAGCACATTGTGGATCCATGAGGACTCCTGCTATTTACAAGTTAACAGTGGCTCCCTGAACCCAAGCTTCTTATTTCACAAGGGCACTGTTTGAAAATGAGTAAACGCTCATAGTTCAAATCCCTGGGGGCTTCAGGCATGGCCACTGATGAGCATCTTCATAGGAAGTCAACTCTGACCACTGTGGCTCTAGGACCTCTCCAGGCCAGTGGTGTTGGGTGGGGGGCCAGGGGATGGGGGTACACCCTCCTGATGGCTGGCTTGCAGGGTCAAGCTCAACCTAGGAGAGAAAGGTTTGTCTAGAGGGTTAAAGCTACCCCTCAGGGTGGTGGTATCCCTGGTTCTGGGGTGTAAGATGTACCTGGAGAGCTCCTGGGTTGATCCCCTACATAATCTCTGACTCTTCTACATCTCCTCTCCAAACGCTCTGTTAATCTCTGTAAAAAGGTAGAATTGGTCAGAATTTTAACTTAGTCTTTGACAGTCTCAATGGAAGCAGTGCCATGGAGTTAATGGTCACCTGTTGATAAGGAAGATGAAGTCATGTCCTTATCAACCACGATGGGACCTTTTATGAGTTCTGGGTTAGTGACTGGGATGGTGATAGTTAGAGTTTATCTTTCTGTAAGCTGTTTAGAAAACTAGGTGAATGTGTTTTATCATCCGAGGGAGGGAAGTAACCGTGAAACCAGCAAAGGTTTGTGATCTTGTGTTTTCGGTACAGGGGGCAAGTGACTTTAAACTCAGACTGCCTTCAAGTTTTTCGTTTGAAACCCAGACCAAATACTAGCGAGTCTCTCTTTCCCTGGGGACTGCAAATCTCTGGGTATGCTCAGTACGGCTTCTTCCTGCACTGCCGCCCACTCATCCCTTATATTTTTATCAGCCTGCATCCTGTGATTCAAAAGGAGAATCTACTTGGGGAATTTCAATTACTTTTAGTATTTCTCATATTGTTGTTTTCACACACAGGTCTGACCTCCAGACTCTTTATCACCCACACAGCTGCATGGAGGACACGAATTTCAGACACAGCCTGTCAAATGGTCTAGAACAGTAATTTTATGTCTCTGGATTCCCAGTAGTCAGTAATGTTTTCACCGAGACAACTAGAGGCTGATAAAGCTAATCTACCACCCACAGGCTTTGTCGCCACTTTCTTGCTATGCTGCAGCCCATTCTTCCAGGGATTGTCTGTATCCTTCTTCATAACCAAAAATTCCTGTGATTAGTGATGTACACGATTCACATGTCTTTAGGGGACAGCAGGGAACTGGAGGTCAGAAGTCTGGGCCATTCTCAACGATAAACATGGGGTGCTAGGCTATGCCTTTGTCCTGCAAAGGCACAAAAATCTAGCATGTTTCTAAACCCTCATGCCCTGCTACTGCGTGTGCTTCCTGGTGGATTCCAGCTGCCAGGCTCGACGCCATGACGTTGGCTTAGCTCACTCAAGTGTTTATTTCAGAAATGGTAGCGTGGTTTTTCAACATCAGAACACTTGCAGAAGCTGAAGGGATATATTTCCAGGTTTGAATTTGCTGTGTATAGGGGTTGAGTCTTTCTGAGAAGGGCTTTGCCAGCCTACAGTTAGTGGAGGGGCTACCTACAGTGTAGCTGGCATCAATACAACAATAGTTGGCGCCTATGTGAAGAATCGACACAGGTAACTAACATCAATCTTGATATGCTGGCAAGTCTCCTTGATATCTAGCATTTATGTCTATGTAAGAAGGAAAAGGAATGTTTACTCCCTGCACCATACAATGTGCCACATGTTTCCCATCATGCCAAGTGTGCATGTGTTTCTAACAAAACAGGACTTCTTCCAGGACTCAATTGTAGTGTGATTTGATGGTGGTTTTCGGGGCATCTACTTACGCCAATCATCTCTTTCAGTGTAGGGATTTCCAGTGGCCTTCAGGTCTCCCTATGTGGAGTTCAAGTTCTTATTTGGTCACTTTGTTGTGCTTTCTTAACTATAATCAATAATAATACTTTCCCCTTTGTTTAATAAATAATCATCAAATCCTTGCCAAGCAAAGGGCAAGACAGAGAAGAAAGTCCTGGTGGCTGGACTCACAACCCTGAGTCCCTTTAGACAAATGAGAATCACCCTCCAGCCCCCTTTTCTGATTCCCTGGTCAATGCTAGGCACTTTCTGGGTGCTTCAGAGTGCCTCGTGCAAGAGAAAAGACGAGAGGTGTTTCTCCCTGGGTGCGTAAGTTGGTTTCCTGAGCTGGCTTTGCAGGGGAGCATGTGGGCATCGGGCACAGGATGCTGGATGCGCCTTTGAAATTAGACCCCGCTGGAGTTGGAGGGCAGCCAGCCCCAGCATGGAGGAAAAGTCACATAAACGCCTGCAGCTTCTGTGACAAATTAGCACATGCTTGGTGGCTTGCTGCAACAGAAGTGTGTCCTTCCCTTGAGGCCAGATGTTCAAAGCAAGTGGTTGATGTTGCCAGGCGCCAGCTGGAGAATCTGCTGCAACCTCTGTGGTTCTTGAGAGTGCTTAACATTCCTTCGTCCTGGATGCATTGCCCCAGATCCCACCTCTGCCTCTCTTCTTGTTGCTTTATTCTCTGTGGTCTGTGTCGAATCTCACCCACGCCCTTCTTATAAGAAGATATGTGAGGGTCGCTAGAGCTCCTCTTTGGTAACCTACAATGACCAAATCTAGGTTAAGACCCTAACCACATTACATCCTTGTCATCTTTCAAGAGTAATGGTAGACGCAGGTATCTGGGGAAGATAGGGTGCTCCTGGGGAACCCTGTTAACAGGTTACTGAGGTTACTGTACCAGTGTGCTGCCCAGGGAGGCCAGGGAAGGGACAAAGGGACACCAAGAGAACAGCGTAGGGGAAGTCACAGGAGCAGAGTGCACAGAAAACCCCATCTGATGCCCCAGGTCTCCAGAGCACGTACACGATGCCAGGCTGGTCTCTACACGCTAATTCTACAAAATGAGAAAACTACTCATCAGGGACTGGTCCAAGAGGGGAACTTATTGTTCAGATACCTAAACTTTCTCCTCTGGTTCTCTGTGCAGGTCTTTCAGCTGCACCTGTACACTGTCTCTGCACACTGCATCTGCACACAAGAGCATAGTTAAGCCCCTACTGCTCCCCAAGGCAGACTGATCAATGTGCCCCAAGCTCACTGTGAACAGGTGATGTAATCTTAAGGTACAGGAGCATTCTTCACTACTGCACTCCAGGCTCCTTGGATGGCTCATCACCTTTTCGTTCTTCAGTTTTGAAATTCTTCCTGATGTCCAGACTCCTCCCTCCCCCACTAATATGGCAGGACTCTCAAGGCACTGTGTGCCCAGAGGATGCAGGCTTTCACCGGCTGCCCAGCTTGAGGATGTTTGTGATGCTGTAGTGACACCTAATGGCACCCTCTGAATTACACTTCCACATCAAGAAGCGAGGGATTAAAGGGAATGTAAATAATAAACGATAATAATAAATATATACAGCAAAGGGAGAGGGTACATTAGACCTAACATTTATTTGTAAATTTTAGTTATAGAAGCAGCCAGTAGACATAAGTATACATTTAAAATTTGTAATGTGTGAGGCAGCGATCTGGTGTCTGTGATGAGAATGGAGCTCTAGTCCCAAATTCATTCTAAAGGACATCGTCCTAAACAAATACTAAGTAATATGCATGAGTAATATGCACAAAACAGTAATTAATTACAGGTGGTGAAACTGGTCATTACTTTCAGGGAGGCATGACAGTTTGGGGGAAGTTAGGTTGGTGTGGTATGGGATGAAAATGCGGGCAGACACCTGAGCTCAAAAGGTCTGGGTTCAGAGCTCTACTTCCCCAGGTCCTGGCTGTATGGCCTCAAGCAAATTGTTTCATCCCTCTGAGGCTTAGAGTCCTCTAAGGGTATTGAGGAAGTAATGAGGCTTTCTGCTTTCTGTGGTTGTAAAGAGCCCATGAGAAAAAAGCAGAACTCCATATTGAGGTTAGAGCGGATGAAGAACCCAGAACGTGGCGGCAGGGTAATTGATGTCACTACTATCAACATAGTTCTGTTGGGTTTGAGTGACAGATGAAGAAAAGCTCTTGTCATTTCTGGGTAACTAGTGTGAATGAAGTATGAATACCTGGTCACAGAGACTGGGTGGGCTGGGGCAGTGGAGGGCACATTGTGCCATCAGAGGTAAGGTAACCCAAGGAAAGGACAGTCTGAAGAGAGCTAACTGAGGTTAAGGGAGTGAGGGAGACTGACCCTGGGAAACCTGTGCTACAGATAATGTGACCATGACCTGGGGCTTTGCAGTTGGATGAAGATGAACTAGACGTATGGCAGAAATTGAGTTAAAAGGGCATGACAGATGTGGTCATGGGAGGGAGAGATAGTGAGTCCGAATGGACCATGGGATGCTGAGTGTACATCAGTCACCACCTGCAAGTACAGGGAAGGAGCCTGGGAGGGAGGAGTCTCGCTTTGACATGGTGAGTGTGAATTAGGAAAAAGAGACTGTCTAGAAGACTGCTGGAAACCGGGGTTGGGACTAGAAGATGATATAGAAGTCTGCAGTAAATTAGGGTAGATGTTGTTTCCCGGGGAAGCTTCATAAAGGAACAGGGTGCATGCGCAGATAGGTTCATAAGACACAGCCGAGCTCAGCGGGAGAGTGCCTGCCTAGCATTCCTCAAGGACTTGAGTTCCCGTTCCCTCCCCAAAGTGAGTGAGGACTACATATAAAACAGATTACAGCTGGGAGTGCTGACATAGCCTGTGACCCCAGCCCTGGAGCCAGGGACAGCTCATTGCGGGTGAGCAGAGGCAATCAATCAACAATCAGCTACATAGAGAGTTAGAGCCAGCCTGGGCTACAGAGTGAGAATGAAATAGAAATTTGTGCCCTGGAAATGCTGAAGCATGCACGGGCAGCTCATATATGGCGGTTCTGTTAGACTTGTCCATATTGGGTTTCATGGTGCTAAGTTGATGAGGACCACTGACCAGGTCTCTTCCTCAAGAGGGCACCAGATCTCATTACAGATGGTTGTGAGCCACCATGTGGTTGCTAGGAACTGAACTCTGGACCTTTGGAAGAGCAGTGAGTACTATTAACCACTGAGCCATCTCTCCAGTCTACATACTGAGTGAGAGCATGCCTCCAAAAACTGATGATGATGATGAGGAGGAGGAAGAGGAAACCATCACTGCAGACACCACAGGGCTTAGAGAGACCCTGCACTCTGCCAGTAAAGTAGTGGGAGGCAGAGGGGGTCCCGAGGGAGGCTGACCATCCAGGTAGGGATTCAAGGTAGCAAGGATGCGGGCTTGATTAAGTCGCGGTCCTGAAGCAATTTTCTCATCCATCTGTATGGGGATAATGTTGCACGACTTCCAGTGTTACTGACTGTATTCTATTTGATAGTAACAGAGAGTGGTCAGTACATAACCAAATCTTTATCCTTCCTGTAGTACTTCTGATAGTCAGTGTGTGTGTGTGTGTGTGTGTGTGTGTGTGAGAGAGAGAGAGAGAGAGAGAGAGAGAGAGAGAGAGAGAGAGACTGTAGAAGGCAGAAGACAATCTCTGATGCCCTTATAACTCTTGAAATAGTGCGCTTAAGTGGTCTGGATGTCATCAAATGAGCAAGGCTGGCTAGTCATAGAGCTCCAAGGATCTGACTATACCCACTTCCCCAACTGTGGGACCACAAATCTGTACCTTCCCACCTAGCTTTTAAATATGGGCTCTGGACCTTCGGCTCAGGTCCCCATGTTTGTATTGCAAGCTTGTCACCAGCTGAGCTGTCTCCCCTGCCCTGTATATATGTGTGTAGTTGTCAGTTTGCAACAAACTGCTAAAAATCGCAAAAGACTTTTATCACAGTGGTTCTGGTCTCAGAGAAACCAGTTCAGTGGCAGCAAAAAAGAGGCTGACTTGAAGATTTTATTTTATTTTATTTTTTAGAAAAGTATAATTCTTTTTATCTTTTTATTTCTTCTACCTTATAAAAACAAATGTGATTTTTCTTACTCCTGCTGAGGGAATATTCCTGACTTAGTTAGCCAGGGACAGAGTCCTAGGGACTGTCCTCACCTCCAAGCGATTCTCTGTGTGCTCTGATCTTTCTCTTCTGTCCAGATGAGCCAGGAACCAGGTAGCCGATGGCCCATCTGATGACCTGTGTCAGCTTGGCCCTGTAACAGAGGGAAAGAGGTGACCTGGTGGTTTGACGTGGCGCACCCATATTGCTCAAGGGTCAAACTAGTTGTCACTTGATTTTGCTCCCAGTGACTTCACTGTCTCATAGTGAAAGTCACAAACCACAGAGGCAAATTTTGTGCACATAGTAGGAATAATGTAAATCACTGTTCTTCTATCTGAATGTCAGTTGCAGGATTCCATGTGAAGCCTGTTTTAATCAAGTCACAGATGGTGGGTGGGGACTAGGAGTTAGGATCAGTTTGGGTTTTTTTTTTAAAACTATTTTTTAATGATAAAACATTCTTGTGGTAATTGATTCTCTAGTCACAAAAGTAACTTTCATTATTTTTCTTTCTTCACTCTGTAATTGATTCTAAGATAGCCTTAGAGATAAGCAAGCCTAAATAGTTACTTGTAAGAAGTTTTTTCCCTGACCCCATTTTTATGTGAACTGATTTGATAAAAATAGGAATTCTTTCTGGTTTACTGCAGATAAATTATTTATGCTAATTGAAAGAGCTGTCAAACCACTATTTCAAAGACTAACGTTTGGGAAACTTTTGTGAGCAGCTTTTAGACAAATTTAATACAGGCACCCAAGGTTTAATGTGTTTCTTTTAAAATTTTATCATGTAACAAAATAACTAATAATATTAAAAAAGCACTAAAATGAAGCCATAAAGTTCACGTCTTCAAAGGGAGACATTCCAAATTTTATGTGAGTTTTCTACTTGCAAAGTTGCTGTTTAGGGAGGTTGGAATCAAGACATAATGATATCTATGTCACATTTTGTTAAGACTCTGGTAGGCTTGCAAGTCTGCTTGCTGCTCAGCAGGGGGCAGTCTGGTGGAAGGCCTCAACATTAGCTATCTATCTATCTATCTATCTATCTATCTATCTATCTATCTATCATCTATCTATCTATCAATCTATCTATCATATATATCAATCATCTATCACCTATTTATTTATATATATCTATTTATATATCTCATCTATCTATTTATCTATCTATCATCTATCTATCTATCTGTCTGTCTATTCTGTCTTTTATGTCGTGCATCTCTCTTGATCCCATTCATTTCCCTGTCCCTTTGTATCTGCCCTCTACCCCTGCACACACACCCCAAATAAAAAAAACTTTAAGAGAGAAAAAAAGGAAAATAATAAAATAAAATAAAAAGGGAAAAACTTAAAAATATCTTTATGGACACTGCAGTGTGACACAGTGAGTCACTGTAAACCCCTTTGTCCATATATCCTTACTTGTAAGTGTTCACTGCAAAGAGTCATTGGTCTGGTTTGAGGTCTTTGGTTTCTGCTACCCTATCAGTGTTGGGCACTAGCTTTGGCTCCTCCTGGATATCCTGTTGTTGCCCTGTGTTATGGAGATCCTGCAAGTTTGAGTCTGCAGGTCAGGTTCCTTCACATGCTCCAGCAGATCGTAGCTGGGGATGAATGATAGGGTGGGCCAAGTCATAACCTTGGGTCTGGGCCTGGGCAGCTACAGGGTTGGTCTGCCAAATATGAACTGGGACAGCTCTCTCATGCTCACAACTTCGGGGCTTGTTCACCCACACCTGCACTATCAAGGTTGGCTCTCCTGCCCTTATGATCACAGGGCCAGCTCTCCCACCTGCCCCAGATACTGATGGGTGCAGGGGCAGTCAACTCTCCCCTGCCCATGATGCCACAAGACAGATGGTAACGAGGACAGCTCTTCCATGCTCACAGTTTTGGGGCTGGCTCACCCACACTTGCACTAGCAAGCTTGAATCTGTTGTGCTTTCCTGGCGATTACCATAATGCTTTGAGGTGGGGCCTCTGGAGAAGTGACTAGAATGGAGTATTAGAGTGGAGACCCCGTGATTAAATCAGGTGGCTTTATAAGGACAGGTGAGAAAGTAAACCCCCCTCCCCAGCACACACACTCTTTCTCCCATCATTATGTGGTATACCTTCCTGGGCTATGGCCAGAGCCTATACCATGTCATTTATACCCTGCATATACTTCCAGAACTATGAGCCCAAATACATGTCTTTTCTGTAATTTATTATTATTTTATTATTATTATTTGTGATACCAGTTATTGGGCCTAGGTCCTCATGCGTGCTAAATGTGTGCTCCACCACTGAGCTACATCCTCAGTCAAGCTCTTTATAATCGATCAGCCTGCCTCTGGTTTGTTTAATTATAACAGTGAAGGTTGATCAATACATCTTTCTCACCAGCATGAACTTGGACATCCATGTTCTGTCTTTCAGGAGCCCATGTTGCAGTGAGTGTAGGGTTGGGGGAGGGTGAAGGTACAAAGGGATGATGCAGATAGTAGAAACATGTTCTTTTTGAGGTCCTGGAGTGGCATCTTATTCTCAAGGGTAAGGGCAGTAAGTCAGTGGAATGGGTTCTTTCCACAGGAACTTAGAGAGACTGTCAGCCGAGGACAGGAAGGGAGGGTCCTCTTGAGTCAGGACGCGTGCCCAGAGCTCTGAAGTACAAGAGCTTCCCAGAAATGGCCAGAAGTTGGTGTGCATGTCAAGGGTAGGGGTTTGGGCCGGGGGCCCTGGAGGGAGGCTTGGTTTCCTTCAGCAGTACAAACAGCTATTTTCTGCTCCACTGTTTGTTTTTAACATATTTTTTATGGTTCCTTCTCTGATCAGGACCTGCTTCCAGAGCATACTAAATGGAATTCTATCAGTATTGCCCCTTTGTTAAATGTTTCCATTCCTTTTTTTTTTTTTTCTCTGCAAAGTTCCATTAGCTTACTGGATTCAAGATTGCATGTCTGAAATGAAATGCATTAAAGAGATTTTTGGCCAGTTAATTGGTTGCTTCTTTCTTAGTTCTCCATTTTATAGTTGAGAGTTTATCTTGCTATGTCTCTAAAAACACATTCTTGTAAAGTACTGTATTCACAGAAGAGAATTTGGGGAGTTGATGTACAAATTGGTTGCATGAAAAAAAAGATAATTCTAAACTTAATAAAATAGAAGCTGTAGCTGGGCTAGGTATGCTGGTGAACCTGTTTAATCCCAGCACTTGGGAGGTAGAGGCAGGCAGATCTGTGTGAGTTTGTGGTCAGCCTGGTCTACAGGATGGGTTTGAGGACAGCAAGGACTGTTTCACAGAGAAACCCTGTCTTGAAAAACAAAAAAACAAAACAACAACAACAAAATAACAGTTGTTTTCTGAGTTTCATATTTAGAAAACAAGGGAACTTTTAAATGTACGCCATCTAATCTCTTTTAAAAGGTTAATGTTAGATACAAGATTAATCAACATAGAAAAGAGAATAGTTGGGTGTGGTGGCACACACCTTTAATCCCAGCACTTGGGAGGCAAAGGCAGGAAGATCTCTGTGAGTTCAAGGACAGCCTGGTCTACAGAGTGAGTTACAGGGCAAAATACACAGAAAAACCCTGTCTCAAAATGCCAAAACTTACTGCCACAGACCGGCTCAGGGGAGCCCCTCAGACCGTGGGAAAATCAGGGTCTTAGCACCAGGAAGGCATAAGTTAGGCGAATGACAGACAGACATAACATACAAGGGAGTGGTTTGAATCTGCTGCCATATTGAGATTCCAAGTGAGCTAGCTTTGTTAATTTTGGCCAAATTGTTTTTTTTTTTTTTTACAATTACTGAGGTTTTTTTATGTTTCTTTTGACTTAGCATTTTAACCAGGGATTATTGGACGATGTATTCTTTTAACTGCTTCCAGCTGACTTTGGGGCATCGTTGTCAAGGGTTAACAAAGGTGAAAATGCTAGTCAAAAAGAGAAAGTTTTAGGAACATTTGGTTTGTGAACTTTATTGAAGAGCCAGAGAGCATTCACATCAGCTAGATTGGCCCACATCAGTTTTTAGCAAGTCCATGGTCCATAGTCATTTGGAGCAAGTTGTAGTCAGCAATTGATGCTTGTTTGTGTCCGCCAACCAAGGGGAAACCTGTTGAGACAAATTTAAACTAGGAACAGAAGTTAATACATTTGAAACTTTTAGGCCCATATTAAAATCCATATAGAAATAGCAAATAAAAGATATCTATAAAACAGTAAAAATAGACTCATACCTTTGCGTCCCAGCAAAAGCATAGAAAATCCTGAGCTTGTAATCCAAACAGTATGTAGTCATTATTTTATTGTTTATTAGTACTATCTTAAATCATTTTTAGACCTTTAATGTTTATGAACTTTTATATCCTCAGACCTTTATATATAATGAGCTAACAAGCTTTGTGGAAGGATCTGGATATCCTTCTTGCCCTTAAATTGACATTATAGCTGGCCTAGCCATTAATATAATCAGGGATCTTAGAAGGATAAATAAATTATACTTAGGTATAGACAAAACAGAAAAATGACAGAGACCAGAACTATATACCATATTTTTGCGAGATTGAACCTTTAAATTAATGATTTTAGCAAAGACAATGAGGCTAAGATCTAAATATTAACAATATGAAACATTTTATAAGCATATATGTTTTATAACTTATTTTATTATAGTTAACATTTTTGGTGACTATCACTTGCCATTGGTGTTTTCTCTTGTAACTGTTTCTTTCTTTGGGAGACTAGTCCCAGATATTCCCAGTGGTAATTGACATTCTTATATATCAATAAAGAACAGCATAAAACAGTTTTAACATTATCTATATTAAAAAGACATCCAAATTTTTGAGAACCCGAATCTAATGACCAGAGCTCAGAGAAAAATTATAAGTACAAAACTTATAATTACCAAAGACTAATTTTTTAACAAAACAAGCACACATAATTTTTTTAAAGAAATAACCATGACCCTTTAACAAGACTGAAAGACCCCAACCAATTTTTCATAATGAACTGGATGAGTTGGCTAATGAAAAACTACAAAGCATGATAAACCGGTTTTGACCGTTGCACTCCAGCAGATTCTTCCTCCCCGCTCTCCTCTCCACAGGGCAGGAAGGCTAGCAATTATCAGAACCAGTCACAGTCTTCTAAACAGATGATTATCAGAACTGGTCATAGTGAATGATTACCAGACTGTAAACTGAGTCACGATGGAACAGGCAGGATGTCACTATTCAAGGTTTTTCTGGGAATAGGCTGAACTATGCTAATTTTGTTCCGGGTTGAACTCTGGTTTGAATATCTAGACCAATCCCAACTGTACCCGTACCCCATATTATAATTCATGTAAAACTTGTGATTTTGTCTATAAAAACTTGCTTGCACGGATACTCGGGGTGCTTAGCTATCCCGAAGCTGGGCACCCGCTTGCGCAACCGTGGAATTAAACCTCGTGCTTTTGCATCTGACGGCCTGGTTATTGAGTCTGGGGGCTCCTCAGTGACAAGACCACACTGAGGGTCTTTCAAAGACAAACAAAGCTTTTTAAAACCAGAATTAACCGTTAAACATTTAGGTACAAGAAATTACAGCAAACATCTTTTGGCCTTTTATAATTTTTTTTTAATATCTTTTGTGACCTTTTATATACCTTTTGCAATTTTTAGGTTTGGGTCTTTTTCTATTTTTGTTTTATTGGTTAAGTCAGATATTTTTAGACAAACTTTATTATTATTATTATAGTCTTTTCCTTGTTTTTTAGACAATATAAAAATCTCTATTAAAAACTTTTTTAATTAATTTTTTTAGACAATATGCAAATTTTTATCAAAGTCCTTTTTGTGATTTTATCCAGCAGAACACTGCATAAAACAAAAGCAGAAATATGTATCTTAATCAAAGGTGATAAGTATTTGTAACCCATATTTTTTTTCCTGTGGAAACAAAAGCATTTTTAAACATAATGTATCTTTGATATTTATTTTAAAATTAATGTTTTTTAAAGTTACAGGTTGGTATAATTTAAAACTTTTTATAAGCAGTATTAGGACAGGAAAGAGTTAAGACAGGAAACTGCTGGCCAGCAGAAGAGACCTTGAGTGTTATCATACCGAAGAACTTGGCTCAGAAAAGAAAGAGGGGCAGCAGAAAGAGGTTGGGCAGAATATTGCTGAGGGAAAGTTATAGACATTTCTTTAAAGAACTCTATTAAAGGATGTTGGGGGTAATGATATTTAATTTGTCCTGTGTATTCCTGTAATGCAATTCCCCAATTATCATCATGAATTGATAAAGCCTCCAGTTGTTGTTTATCATAAGGAATAATTATGTTATGTATTTTTTTTTAATTTTTTCTTTTTTTTTTAAAGAGTGTTTTATCCTGTGAAACTTGGATTTACATTCATTTCTTCAATGTCTCCCTTTTTGACATCTTGAACAATTACCTGGGGGAGGGCCTCTTTTGCCCTCCTTCCTTTCCCCAGGGCAATTCTTTTGTACATTACCTGATTCCCCACATTTGTGACAAGTGAGAGTTGAGGGGTTCTTTTGACCTTCTCCATAGGTCTTTTGACATAGGCGCTGAATTTCTGTCCTTTCATAGCTTCAGCATAGGCCATCTCTAGGACTATGGCTGGTGAAGCGTCTGTACAGGCTTTAGTGCAGTCCTGTATGGTTCCTGTCTTTCTAATGGGCCTTCTAAGGTCCTGGCATAGTGCATTGACATTTTCCCACGCCAATTGATTAAGGAGCATGTCTGTGAAGAAATCCCCCAAAGACTGCTCCGATATTTTCAGTCCTCTACTTGCCATGATATGTTTAAATACAGAGTAAAATATCCTTTCATCTTTGGTCATTTGTCGCCCCATGGTTAGTTACGTGATTACTTGCACTTAACCGATCATCCTTTATCGGCGGGACTGCATCTCCCTGGCAAGAGCCTACTAGTTACCTTGAAAAAAAGAGAGGAAATTACCTGTCCAAGGTCCCTGTTTGGGCGCCACCTGCCATGGACCGGCTCAGGGGAGCCCTTCAGACCATGGGAAAATCAGGGTCTTGGTACTTGTAAGTCAGTGGCACTTACAGAATAAAAATAAAAGAAATAGTGGTTAATATAAAGCCACATAAAAATGAAAAATACACAGAGTGTTGGGATACTGTATGTTATTATGTTATCTTTGAATTGTTTTAATGCTGAGGAAGGGGCAACAGCTGCCAAAGACATTTGTTTATAAATGCTGCTGAATTAATCCAAAATAGGTACTTTGAAAATACCTTGACTTCAAAATTGAAGTCAAAAGGTATATTACTTTGGAGAAGAGGTTTTTTTTTTTGTTTCCACAGGAAATCAGATTCATTCTGAGTTAAGAAAAACCAGGTTTGATCGAGGAAGACCACCTGAGAAATCTCTGGTAGGAACTGATGGCCCAGATGTCGGAGTTCTACATCCAGAACAGATTCAGGACTGCTGCCTGAGATGATCAAGCCTTACAGGATACGCCAGTCATGACTTGATGATAATTATAAATTTTCTTTAGGTCCCCATAAGATTATCAGCGTCCCCCAACCAGCAGGAAGTAGGCTAGAAAACTACGCCAACATTCCCAAAAAATGGACAATGGATATTTTCCTATGTTTAGAATGTTGGTTAAAGTTGTTATAGATAATGGTCAGGAGAAAAGCTAAACAAAGAATATTAGATTCAGAGTTCTTGTTCCTTAAAAAAAAGGGGGGTGCTGTGGGACAATGGTTTGTAGCCTGTTAATTGTATTTTAATAAAACACTGATTGGTCAGCAGCCAGACAAGTAGTATAGGTAGGACAACCAGACAGGAAGTAGAGGTGGGAAATGAGAACAGGAGAATTCTGGGAAGAGGAAAGCTTGGTCTGCTGTCCTCATCTGGCCACAGAGCAAGCAAGATGTGACTGCCTCGCCGAAAAAGGTACCAAGCCACGTGGCTAACATAGACAAGACTAATGGGCTAATATAGTTATAAGAGTTAATAAGAGGACTGAGCTAATGAGCCAATCAGTTTATAGTTAAACAAAAGCCATCTGAAGTCGTCATTATTCCTTTCAGTTTGTGATCTAAAATGTTCATGCTATCCATTGCAAATTGATCTGCTTTCCCCATGTTGTCAAGGTCTCCTAACTCTGCTTTGTCTTTGCTATTTGGTAACACATATGCATGTATCAGAATTCTTAAAAATTCCAATCTTTTAGAATTCTCAATTAACTGTAGCCATTTTGTCGAGGATGGACAAGCATGAAGGAAAAGGGAAACATTTATATTGTATGATTTTGATTTGCGCAGTCTGGGCAGGTACAAAGGTTGTAATTCCTGTGGACTCAGTGACTTAATGGTGATGCGGAAACGGTAGTTTATCTTTATTGCAAGGCTCACTGTTTCTGGTTGTAAGATGCACAGGGAGGGGAATGTGACATTGTCCTGGCTTGGATCTTTCCTCTTTTGTCATTTATACATTTGTTATAATAGCACATAATAACGGTGGCTGCCATGTGTCACGACAGGTACCCTCTGAAACAACTTTGCAGGTTTTATTCTTGTTGTTTTTTTATGGCCCTAAGCTATTGTCAGATGAAAATGCTGAGCATGAGAGAGGGTCAAGGTGTAGTCCAGAAATGTCACAATGAAGCCCATTATTATGCACAACTAATATATGCTAATGAGATATTTTTAGACCGAAACATGTACTCAAGGACACACAGCAAGTAAGTGTGGCCTTGAGCTTTGAGCACAGGGACTGAACCTTGAGCCTGGGTCCTCAATCCCTGTCTTCCCCATGTTTTCTGCAGCCAACGGTGGCTCTTCGTTGCTCTCTCAATGACTGTTTGCAAATACTGTCAATTCGGCACATTCTCCCCAGACCCTCACTGCACACTCTCGTTCACTCAGCAGGGTTTAGCTACCCACGGCTGCATCTCTCTGTCACCACCCCAGCTCAGAGAGGACTGCCCTGGCTCTCAGTCCCAGGTGGGATGACCAGGAATTGACCTCCGTCAGGGGCTCCTCTGGCTGTCCGCGGAGATGATGGACTTGGTTTCCTTTCTTCCCGGGCTGTGCTCTTGCCTTCACTCTCTGCTCTTCTGCCTTCCCAGCTGCTTGTCTTTCACGTTTTTATGGTGCTCAGCACTGTGGTATTCCACAGCTCAGCTGGGTGAGACCACATAGTGCTGCCTTGTGAGAGGTCAAACGATGTGGTCACCCCATCTCAGACCAGTGGGTTTTCACAAGACTCGGTTTCTCCTGCTACAGCAAATGATATTGTTGTTTGCATCATTGCTAGTGGTTCATTCACTAGGACCCAGTTTAAACCTTTGCATCATCTGCCTGTATGACTGGGATTGGCCCAGGCCAGCCAATCTAAACAGGATCCAAGTTTGGTAATGATTAGGTCTCAGTTGTCATTTACGTTCTCCTGGCATGTTGTTCTCCTGAGTAGAGCGGATCATGGTAAGGTATTCTGGCATTCATGCGTATATGTTGTTCTGGTGGGAAAGCCTGTCTATTGCCCTGGTTTTAGGGGTGTCGCCGACAGCGCGGTGCAGGTGCGTGGGTTCATGCAGGTTCATGAAATGAAGACTCAGAGACACTTAAGAGAACAAACTTAGCCTTAGCAGCCACAGGAATCCTCAACCTAGGTGAACTGAAACACTTGCCCTTAACCTTCTGCATTTTTATTTTTCCCTATGTTTACACTTTAGCCAGTAGATTTCCATACCTCAAAACAGCCGGAATGAAGCTTCCAAAAATACAATGCCAAATGCAAATACCTGATTCATAAGGTTTTCTGGGTTGCCTTTAACCGAGTTTTGCATAAGCTTTGTATCCATGGGAAACTCTCAGACAAAGGCAACAAAAGGTATCTGTAACACAAAGGATGGATTAGGGTGGTTTGCTAACTCTGGAGCAAGGCCAAGTATGGCCCAGAGAGGGTTATGGCTAGCTGTGGTGGTGGTGGGGACCGGTGCTTGTTATCTCTCTGGCACCAGGCTGGCAGGAATTTCTGCCACATAGGGGAACATCTGGCTATCTGAACCCTTCCAATTGCCAACATACAGTACTTCCTTTATGTAATCACACAGAGTAGGTACCCAAAACAAATGGAGATGACACCTGGGTACCTCAGAGTTTTAAAGAGAGCTCTCTGCAAGAAATACTTTTTCCAAGGACCCTGTACATCTCTGAGGTCATCCCACATTTGGTCTGAAAATCTGAGAGATCTGATCGGAGAAGACAGCTCCTGAAATCCGTCAAACGCTTCTGTCCAAATAGCAAGGCGTCTTCTTTCATCAATTGCAGTTGCTGGGCAGTGAGATGACTCAGCATTAAGTCATTTACCGGCAAGCCTGACAACCTGAGTTCTATTCCAGGGACTCATGATAGAATGGGAGAACGGACTCTAACTTCTACACACATCCCTGTGGTATGCATGTGTATGCATGCATACACACTATGCATGTGCATATGCACACACACACACAATGCAATAAAACAATTTAAAAACACTCATTTAAAAAAGATGCAGTTATGAATGTTATTGGGGCAAAGGGTTATAAATGTTCTTAATTAATTTTAGAAAAATTGAAGAATCACAAAAGCGCACAGGGCTTTAAATGAGTCTGAAGGGTGTTTTCAAACTCTAAGGAGATATAAGACATGCTAAGATACGGCGGGAAAGCACAGTGTGTGGCAGACCCCTGTGCATTGGTGGCAGCCTTATTACTCAGCAGCTCACTGCAAATTTCTTTCAGTTTGCTGTCAAAATTGTAGCCCAAGACAGCAAAACAAGTTATTAAATGCAATAATAGAGTTGAATACACTTTCTCCCCACATCCAATTCTAGACAAGGACAGAATGTTGAGACACTGTCATTTGAAGAAGCTGATTCTGTATTTCTGAGTCCATTAAAATAGCCTCTTTGTTTTCATAGGTTAATTATTGTAAGACAAAATGAACAAACTTGAATTTCTGCATATCAAAATTATTTTTTTAAAGCTTGTTTTTATTTATTATGTATACAGTGTTCTACCTACATATATACCTGCATACCAGAAGAGGGCACCAGATCCCATTATAGATGGTTGTGAGCCACCATGTGGTTGCAGGGAATTGAATTCAGGACCTCTGGAAGATCAGCCAGTGCTCTTAACCTTTGCGCCATCTCTCCAGCCCCCCAAAATTATGTTTTGATAGAATTATTTTTTCAAAATCACCAACTGTGCATGGCCTTTGGTGGAGGGCAGTTAAAGTGAATGTGTGATCAGGCTAGGATTGTCAAACTTGTGGTCATCATCACCAGCAGTCCATCTGTCCCTTAAGAGTGTGGGAATGGACAGAAGTAACCCACAAAGCAATTCCTGCCCTTACTATTCCTCTTATGAAATATTTGTTTAAAATGTACTTATATGTGTATCTGTGTATATGTGCACGTGAGTGCAAATGGCTATAAAGGTCAAAGAGGGTCCTGGATTCCCTGGAGCTAAAGTTACAGGCAGTTGTGAGTCACATGCTTTGCAGGGAGCTGGATTGCATGGATTGCACAGAAAGCATTTGTTCAGACAGTGACTGAGAAATGAGTTAAAAGCAGCTACAGAGCTGGGCAGTGGTGGTACACACCTTTAATCCAAGCACTCAGGAGGAGCGGTAGGTGAACCTCTGAGTTTGAGGCCAGCCTGGTCTACAGAGAGAGTTCCAGGACAACCAGGGCTACACAGAGAAACCCTGCCTCATGGGAGAGGGAAGCAGCTACAGGAAAGATTATTATCCCTTTGAATTATATAAACGATCAGGCATTTTCTCCTTCACTCATGGCTGTGTTCTTTACATGGTAGAAGTAAGAATTTGATGTTTTTACTTCTATGATTCATGAGACATCCCAAGACTGACAAGTGCAATTGGCAGTGGAAAAATAATAGCAGAGCTTTAATCCACATACATCTGTAAACATGCATATGTCACACATATATATGCACACATGTATATATGCACACAATAATGAAAATTTATCACAGAGCTTAAAATCTGCTTGAAAAGGCAACGCCATAGCTTCTACTTAAATTAGACGATCATTTGGGTTTCTACTAAAATTTGCTCAGCTCTAGTGTTGTGATTTTTCTGTACTCTTAGGGAAGTGCCTACATGAGCAAACGCAATGGCTTCTTTTGCTCTCCTTTCAATTTCAGGGTCAACCAGGACCACTGGGGCCACAGGGACCAATAGGGCCCTTGGGACCCCCGGGACCCATTGGGATTCCAGGAGAGAAAGGACTGAGAGGTGTCAGTGGCTTTCCTGGAGCAGCAGGAGAGAAAGGAGACAAGGTGAGTCAGCATCTCATCAGTCCCCAACGCTCAGGGTCTGCTTACTTAAAATTCGGAGGACAATCTTATTAGTATTTAAAAGAAAACTTCCCAGGATAGGCGAACTTCAAATCTCAGCAGTTTAAAGGAGGAGAATAGACAGGAGAAGGGGAAAATACCCATGCAGTCTACGCTGGCATGGAAGAGTAGAGGCCTGGAGCATGGGGGTGAGACACATGACAGACAAGCAGCCAGGCAGGAGAACTTCAGAAAAATAAGGGTAAGGAAGCCTAAAACATTGGGGAAGCCCAAAGTGTTAGGGTAGGCATGCATAGAGAAGAGAAATCCAGACAGCTGAATTCATGCTCTTCTGAATAATTTAAGACAGTGAGCAGCTTTGAGAAGCTGCATGCCTGTAGCCTGCTGCACCGTGGATGGGGATTCGGGAAGGAAAGGTATTTTATCTCGTGAAAGGACAAATTGTTCCATCCTTTATACCACTTAGGCTCAGAAATACTGCATGACTGCACCTGGTCAAAAACTAAGACTACCACAGGACTCCGTGGTAACCAGTCTTTTTCTCAGCCCCTCTCCCAAGGAGCAAGCCCTTCTGGAACATTTCTCTGACCTGGAAATGTGAACACAGGGGACTGGCATTGTTCATTTGCTTCCCAAACAAAGCATTATGTGTGCCAAGCTGAGCCTTTAATTTCTCAGTCAACAGTATGTCTTAGAGATCACCCTATGTTAATTTCTTAATCCACATTTATTTCTTGAAAAATACCAAAGAATATACCATCCTATATGTAAAACCATAGCTTATTTCGTGTTGATGAAAATGTGAAATGCTTTTGCAACTCAGTGTAGTGCCAAGGCAGGGATGCAACCCCATCAATTGCCGTTGCTCACATTAAGAGTCTGTTGTCTTGGGAAGGATTCTGAGGGGCTGGAGTTTGACAGCATGCTGAATATTCAGTTTGGGTTGGTTCTGCCAAGTTGCCTTCCCAGGTCCGCATAACCGAGTGTGAAAGGATGCTTCTTAAACATGGAGGCCTATCAGCCTAAAATCAAGTGACAATGACTGCTAAGGGGTTTTGATTTGGGGTCAACAACTGTGCATGGTTTCAAATAATCATACTTGCCAATCTAATAATCTACTCATTTTTACATCTTTGTTTCATATTTTGAAATAGGGTCCAACTGGTGTCCCTGGATTTCCAGGTTTGGATGGCGTACCAGTGAGTGTCCCCACGTTTTTCTCATTGTTTTAAGAAAGGAATAAAAGCAGTTGCTAAGAGCTTTAAAGTAAAGAAGAGTGAGGTGTCAGTGCTTGGGAGGCTGAGGCAGGAGAATTACGAGCTTAAGACCATCCTGGTTTACATAATAAGAGTCTATCTTGGAGAAAAAAAAGTGGGGGGGGAGGAGGGAAACGACAAAATCCCTGTAAAGTATGTTTTCAAAATAGAAGTGCGCTTAGTTCTTTAAAGACTGCTTACTCTTCAATTGTGCAATAATTCTCAAGCTAAAACATTTTACACAAAGAGCAAAGTTTTCAAAGACTTTTTTTTAAAGTCCAGAATAGATGCTAGATATCATGTCATTCTCAGTCCTCTGGAATGAAATATGTGCCCGTAACAGAAAGCTCATTTTCTGATGGGTCCCAGCTTTGCAAGTGGCGCTGAGAGTAATACAATACAGAAGCCGGGTAGAAGGAGGAAGTGGGGCTTGGGGAACTTCACAATGCTGTCAAGTCTCGGGATTTCAAGGAAGCTAACAAGCTAAATGAACTTACCATGGCCATAGTACATGTCTAAATTGTGATTTCACGATCTGACTCTTTTAGGAAGCCTCACAAAGTGAAACGAGTAAACAAGTGTGTCCTAACTTCTGTAGTTTGGGGTCCATGTTGCCCTTGTGTTAGGGTTTTCTTGCAGAAATAATTTGCTCACAGTTTTGTCCTTTGCAGGGTCACCCAGGGCCTCCTGGACCCAGAGGCAAACCTGGCGTGGATGGTTTCAGTGGCTCAAGAGGTGATCCGGGATTTCCAGGAGAAAGAGGAGCGCCTGGCCCAGGAGGCCCCCCTGTGAGACACTATTTACACAGCCTAGAGTGATCTAAGTGAAAAGACTATCCTGGGAATGGCTTGGTGTATTAGGGAAGTAGAGTCAATGCAGCTTTGCCTGCGGCATTTTGAACTAAACTGGGTGATTGCAGAGGGGGGTGGCAAGGTGGGCAGAACCAGAATACGTCGGGGCGTCATAGGCTGTGGAAGTAAACTAGATTTTCTTTTCCATGCTATAAGAAGACCTTGAATGGCTTTAAGAAGGGTTGTGATCTAACTGGTTTTATTAAGGTCTTTTTAGTTCCTGTACAAAGACTGGATAGTTTAAAAGGGGAGGGGGCAGTTTACCAAAACTTCCACTCTGACCTTTCAGGGTAAATTTGTCTTTAATAGCTTCAGCAAGGGCCACTCTTGTATTCTCACCACGCACCTCCCTGCCTCTCTCACTTAAGTAAAAAGCTGACATAATTTGGCTTTGGATAAAATGCATTATATGAAATTCTCGAAGAACTAATAAAAAAATGAGAAAAATATTTAATAAATAAGTATATGCCTTCCCTTAAGAAAAAGTTGACTTTTTCCAGCCTTTCTGCTTTGCCATTTAAATAGCTCTTCTCAAATCCTCCCGGAAGGCTTCTTATTGGCACTGCCAGAGCCATCCACTTCCCCTTCATTCATCTCCCTGTGCTCTAGACTGAAGAAGAGCTGGTCTGAACATAGAACTCGGAAGGAATTCCAGGCTGGCACCTCTCCGCTCTAGTCTCAGCCATTTGGCGGTCCAGCGCAGTGAGATGAGTGTACACATCCCCAGCTCTGCCAACTGGACCAGACCTCATTCTACTGAATCAGGCGTTTCAGAGAGCAGGGGCTCTCAAGTGGTAGCTTTTCCACAGCAAGCAGTACTGATTACAGTGTTGGAATGTCACAACAGTCCCTTTGTTCAGCAGTGCTTGTTTCTTCTGACCACCCTGCCTGTAAAGTGAAACTGTCTGTGAATGCTAAAGCTACCCATGCTAATAATACATTAAAATAGAAGTACATTAAAATAAAAAAGGAGTGAGAAGTGGACAAAGATATGCAGTGATCAATCATGGTAGGCTTACGTGATCAATCACAACAAGCTTTGAAACACATGATGTCATCAGTCACTGACCATGACTGGTCTGTTATTCATGTCGTGGTTTGTGGACCGAGGAGTAGCAGTGAAGTGAAGTTTTTAATCTGGGAATCAAACCCAGGACCTTGGGTGGGCCGGACAAATGTTCTGCCTCCAAGTTTCAACGCTAACCTGTGTGCAGCTCTCCAGTTGATTTTCGTCACTGTAACTGTGTTAACTCAGTGTAGACCCCCCCCCCCCGCAGACTGGAACTGTAGGAAGCCACGACTGACTGACTGCGGAGGCCAAACTGACTCCTCAAGGGAGCAGTTGATGCGACTTACCAGAAAGTCACTAAGGGTCTCCCCCTGGAAACAAAGTGAGCTGCTTTGGCAAGTGGGATCAACTTGGAGAGTTATACTCTTTTACAGAGAGCTTGATAATATGAGGAAGGCACACATTCTGTGTGGCAAGTCAATGCGCATAAGATGTTAACGGGGATTGTAAGTTGTTATATAGGAAAATTAGGATGAAAGTCATTGAGCTATTTCATCTACCTTTAAAAATGCTCTAAACAGCTGGCCATCGTGGCGCAGGCCTTGAATCCCAGCCCTTGGGAGGTTAAGGCAGGCAGATCTCTGAGTTCCTGACAAACTACAGCTACATAGTGACACCTTGTCTCAAAAACCAGCCAGCCCACCAACCAACCAACCAACCAAACAAACAAACAAACAATCAAAAAACTCTCTAGGCAAACTAGCAGCGTCACAAAGGGAAGATGCTGTTAATTTGAAAAACAGCCTTACAAAGGTTGTGTAAGATCGATTTTGAGTACAAATACTGAAAGGAGTCAAGTAAATGCTCTTAAAAATTATTTCTGGATCAAAAATTAATTTCCAAAATTATTTATTTTTAAGAAAACTTCCTTGCATTATATTATGAGAAGAATGCAGTCTTTCTGCCTCGTGATTAGCAACTAAAACTATCCATTAGTGGGGCATCTTCCTTAGGGACTGCCTTTGCAGATCCTAACGGAAGGCCTGAGAGACCTGTATGCAAACCAGTAAGATCAGGCAGATGATAAATCCACCCCAGGTAGATGGCTACAATGCTTAAGAACACGGTGGAATAGCAATCCACTTTTTCCTAACGAATCTTTCCTTTTCAGGGTCAGCCTGGGGAAAATGGAGAAAAAGGAAGATCGGTGTTCATTTCCGGTGGCGTTAAAGGTATTCAGGTGAGTGTTATATCCATCATCATGGGTTTGTCAAAGTCTTTTTCCCAATCGGAAATGCATGGGCAGAGATTTCTTTCAAAGTTTTTCTGGATGTACTGATTTTTTTCTTTTCTTCTTCTTCTTCTTCTTCTTCTTCTTCTTCTTCTTCTTCTTCTTCTTCTTCTTCTTCTTCTTCTTCTTCTTCTTCTTCTTCTTCTTCTTCTTCTTCTTCTTGTGTCATTAACCTGACAGAACAAGATAGCTCAGTTCCTCTTGTATGAAAGCATTGACCTTTGTCTCTTGGACTGTATATTTCCTTGCCGTTTATACATTCAGAATTATAAGAACATATTTATTTCAGGGTTCCTCAGGCTCGTCACTATTGTTATTTGGGCCAGGCAGTCGCTGGTGAGGACTGACCTGAGAATCGCAGGTCACTGAGAACCCTGAAGTGGCCTTGGTTGAACAGGAATTGTGAAACCAACACCACAGAAGTAACTAGGCCTAAACGTGGGTGAAATCTGAAATCGTCCTTTAAACATAACGAGTTTAGAAAGACCCTGTGTCCAGGAACATGCGCACTCTCTGATCATTACACAAAGCAATTAAACCTTGGCATAAGGTGGAGTGTTAGATCTGGACGCTGCAGCAGTGAGGGGTTCTCCCCTCAGTCCCTTCCTGCCACTCCAGAGCAGTGGTTCCCAATCTCCTAACGCTGCAACCCTGTAATACAGTTCCTCATGTTATGATGACCCTCAACCATAAAGTTATTCTCATTGCTGCTTCACAACTGCAATTTTGCTGTTATGAACAGTTATGTAAATACCTGATATGTAGACCCCAGAGGGGTCATGACCCACAGGTTGAAAACCACTACTGTACAGCAAGGCCCCATACAGCCGCTAGACCAGAGACAGGTGTATTGTGAGAAAATAGGACTTGTAGATCAAGATGGTAGTGTTTAAGACGAGCAGATGGACAACCCACATCCTTCTTCTATGTTGTCTTGACTGTAAGCATTGCAGCTCAGGTGGAAAGGTATTCTGGCAGTCAGAAGCTAAGGAATGCCACAGAATCAATATAAGCTAGGGGCTGACAGCTCTGCTCCAGGGGAAAGTATCCCCAGTGCGAGTGTAACAGCTCTGCTCGGCTCTGCTAGGGGAAAGGGTCACAGTTCTCCATTCTGCTCTTCTCTGGCACCTGCGAAAGTTGTTACAGTCGGGCTCTGCTCCTGAGAAAATGTTACACCACACAGCAAACCCCACTGGAGAGATTTATTGGGAAGGAAAACTCCAGGAGGGTGGCTGCCTCTAGGGTGAGAAGCAGCAGCAAACTGAACAGGGTACAGAGTTTATTTAGAGCTTCTTGGGGTGCTGGACAGGGCATTCCAGGGTACCTTTGAATTAGCCCGTTTTTATAGCCTGATTCTGGGGCAAGCTCGGGGATTGGTGGGATTTCATGCTCGGGGATTGGTGGGATTCTGCAGTCTGACTCTGGGGTAAGCTCGGGGATTTGTGGGATTTCAAACCCTGGTCTTGGGGTTAAGTCAGGGTCAGGGTGTTTTTCCTTGGCCCCTTTCACCCTACACTGACTCCATCAACCTTGTTCTGGCCTCCAGTAGGTAGACAGGAGAATAAATGAAGGAAAACAGCTCTATGAAGCCTTTCTGTGGTTGTTTTCTCAACACTGACAAAGTGAATTCGCAGCCTACCTTGCTTAGTGCAGATCATTCTTGCTCCATTTGTCTTTCTGGGTCATCTGTGTCCTAGAAAACAGTCCTCCTCTTGTATAACAGTATAATGTTGTCATTGCAGGGAGACCGTGGGGACCCAGGACTGCCTGGCTTGCCTGTAAGTATTCCCAGAAGACCATGGGCATCTGTCTTCTCTTCTGATAGCTCTATAGATGTTAAGCTCAACGTGACCAGCCACAAAAAGTGTGGGAACTACCTAGAATAAAACTGTGCTCTCTTGTCAAAATTAAAAATTTCATAATACAGACACAGGGGGTGTTAAGTCCAGTTCACCCACCGGGAAGCAACTGCTGAACCTCAGAAAGCTGCCTTTTACCCTTACTCTCCGTTGTCTGGTCATGATCATTTAGTACTGATAGGCATTTTTTGGCCTTTACGAAATTAACTTTTAGACACACACACACACACACACACACACACACACACACACACACACACACACACACAGCCTCCTACACAAACACAGCGATTGGAATTTTGTCCCACTTTTCTAACATTTTTGCCTGCTAAATTAGTAACTGCTTATTGCTATATTGCCCACTTTCATCTCTCCGTAGTTTGTAACTCAATATTCATATTAGCCTTTCATTTATCGATGTTTGCAAGATTGAAACTGAAAGGAGTTTTACCTCCCAGTGATTATTTTCAGAATCGCATTTCCAGGCCCGTTCCCTAACTGATGTGAACTGTGGAACAGGACACTGCTCTCTCCAGCCTTCTGGGCTGCTCGGCCATCCCTGCCATCTGCCAGAGTGTAAGCCATGATGCTGGCAACTCACATGAGACAGAAAATTGCTTATGTCTGAACCATCTTGATCCTGAGCTGGAGACAGTGTTTCTGTTCACTTGGGCCTTCTAAGCCACATTTCAAGAGTATTTTTAAAAGCACAAACACATTAATATTTAAATATGGGGCAAGAGAGATGGCTCAGTGGTTAAAGAGCACTGGTTGCTCTTGCAGAGGACCTGGTCTTGGTTCCCAGCACCCACCTGGAATCTCATGACTGTCTCTAACTCTAGGTCTAGGGCAATGGTTCTCAACCTGTGGGTCTCAACCTATTTGGAGGTAGTGTATCAGATATCCTGCATATCAGATACTTACTTTATGATCCACAACAGTAGAAAAATTATAGTTATGAAGTAGCAATGAAAATAATTTTATGGTGGGGGTCACCACAACATGAGGAACTGTATTAAAGGGTCACAGCATTAGGAAGATTGAGAACCACGGCTCTAGGGGATCTCTGTTCTGGCCTCTGCAGGCACAAGGTACATAGGTAAATATATTCATGGGCATAAACTAAAAAAAGACTTTAAATATGAATGTTACCCAAGGCTGATATGAAGAGACATCTTGATATGTATAAAGTTGTATTGGATTTAGGAAGAACTAATGAAGCTCTTTTGTTTCTGGCTTTTATTATTATAAGTTTTGGGTTGTAAGATGCTGAGTGTTCTCTTGAATTGAATGGAACCCTACAGGAGAGTGTGTCACCCTTACTGGAATGCTGTTCTCATCTCTGCTGAAGATGCACTCATTGAGTGTATGTGGGGGGACTGACTGCTTTGCAGGTTTATATCTGCTTGAGCTTACATGCCATCCTTTCTGTGAGAGATAATTGTGGTTTACACAGTACATGTGCTGATCTCTCTCCCTCTCTCTCTCTCTCTAGGGATCTAGGGGTGCCCAAGGATCAGCAGGGCCCATGGGGTATGCTGGTGCACCAGGGCCTGCAGTAAGTACAGCTCTGCCGATGCTGTCCCTCTGTAGACAACAGTGTAGCACTGAGAACGAAGCTGCATTCTTGAGTCAGGCTAATGAACCACACTTATTGGCAGGAATCCATCTTGGTGCATAGGTCTCCCATTGGAAGTCACTCCCTACACAGAAAAAGAGCCCATCCATGTTTAAAAGTCCACTGTGTGTGCCTTCCTTCCTTCCTTTCCCTCCCTCCCTCCTGCCCTCCCCCTCCCTCCCTCCCTCCCTCCCTCCCT
>PVIU01008237.1:0-84868 GCA_004026605.1 Ondatra zibethicus | reverse complement strand
AGCCTGGTCCACAACGTGAGTTCCAGGCCAGGCTCCAAAGCTACTCAGAGAAACCCTGTCTTAAAAATCCAAAACAAAAAAATTTTCATGAAAAAATATCACTAGCTGCAAGCAGTAACATACTACAGTAAACTCAGCACTCAAGAGGCCCACAGCAGGACTACTGAGAATTTGAGGTCAGCCTGAGCTACCTAGTTTGTCCAAGGCAAACTCGGGCTACATAGCAAGACAATGTCTCAAAAGAAAAAAATCAGGGCTAGCTTTCTAACCAAATATAAATAGAAATGACTTAACTGTTCCTTTGCAATGACGTTGCTTACTTAAAATACAGAATTGGAAAGAAGGAAAACATGGCGGCTAAGAATTCAGAAGTTAAGGCAGAGGAAATTAGGATCGTAAAAAAAAGTGCTTACAGTTTCCTTTCTATGATTTGCATTTAATTTTTGTGATTTACTTCAACTCATATTTTAGAAAGGGGAAGCACATATTCTGGTGGATACTATAAAGTCTGGGATAATCAGAAATTTTGAATTTATAAAATCAGTTAAATAAAAGAAAAGAAAATAGATTTTCTTTAAGTAATTTTTTAAAGATCTATTTATTTATAATGTATGCAGTATTCTGCATGCATGCATGCCTGTGCGCCAGAAGAGGGCACCAGATAGAGGCACCAGATCTCATTAAAGAGAGCTGTGAGCCACATTGTGGTTGCAGGGAATTGCACTCACAACCTCTGGAAGAGCAGCCAGTGAGTGCTCTTAACCTCTGAACCATCTCTCCAGGTCTCTTTAAATAATTTACCAAATGAAACTTTCCTTCTAACTACAAAGCTCCATCATTCTGCTAGTCACCTATAAACATGTGTCCTTTCTTAATGCTGACAACCATCTTCTGTTCACTTACCTTCCAAAACTGTGGATGATGGTGACCCACAGAAACAGATTGTGGGGCTGAAAGTGTTAACATAAAGGGTTTAGCTACTATGCAAGAGGTACCGGACCACATAAGCCGGGCATGGTGATGCAAACCTGCAACTCTAGCCCTCAGGACGAAGAGGAAGGAAGATCGAAGTTCAAGTCATCTTTGGCTACAGAGCAAGTTCAAGGCCAGCATGGGCTGCTCAGAGAACTGGCTCAGTACCTAAAGACACTGACCACGAAACCTGAAACCCTAAGTTTGATCCCTGGGAATCCATGTCTTTGAAGGAGAAAGCCTACTCCCACAGGCTATTCTCTGACCTCCACATGTATACAACAGCACGCACACGCAAATACACAACACACACCAGAGAATAAAATTTGAAAAGCTAAAACAAGAAGAAACATATTATGCCCAGGCATGGTGGCACACTCCTAAATCACAACAGTGGGATAAAGCTGGGGGTGGGGTGGAGGACTCAGGGACGGACATGACTACAGACAATTGGGGACATATAGAGACAAATGATGTTTAAAGCCTGGTGCTACTTTAAGTAGCTACAGAAATAAAGTTAGCATATACATATACCTAAAATGTCTCTCAAAAAAAAAATACAAGGAATTGGCAATAATGGTTGTTTCCCAAAGACCTAGATAGGTAATAGGAATGGTTAGATGACTTTTTATGATGCACCTTGTTAAATCTTTTGAATTTTGTACCATTACAAATATTAGCCAGGCAGTGGCGGTGCACAGCTTTAATCCCAGCACTCGGGAGGCAGAGGCAGGTGGATCTCCGTGAGTTTGAGGTCAGCCTGGTCTACAGAATGAGTTCCAGGACAGGCTCCAAAGGTACACAGAAAAACCCTGTCTCGGAAAACAAAAACAAAAATATACATTCAAAAAATTTAAATGTGAGGCTAGAAAGAAGGTTCAGTAGTTAAGAGAGCTTGTTACTCTTCCAGAGAACCCAAGTCCCAGTTCCTAGCACCCACATCAGTAGCTCACAACCACTTGTGACTCCAGTGTAGAGTACCCAGCTTCCCCTCTGGTTTCTGCAGGCAACTGCATACCTGTGGTATACACACATGAAATTTTTTAAAAAATAAAAATTTCTACATAAAGTTGAGTTTTGCACAAACACTCAAGTGTGGTAATCCCAGTCCTTAAGGATTTGCAGTAAGCAGATGGCAAGCTTAAGGCCAGCCTAGACTACATAAAGTTGCAAGTTAACTTGAGCTATATAGCAAGATCCTATGTCAAAAAAAATTTTTAAATAATAAAACATAAGCAAACAGTTATGCCAGGTATAGTAGCATATACTTTAAAAATAGCAGCACTCTGGAGACAGAGGCAGGCAGATCTCTGTGAGTTTGAGGGCAGCCCTACACAGAGATTTCTAGGCCAGTCAAGGCTGTGTATTGAGACACCCCCCCCCACGCACACACACGCACACACACACACGGACATGGACACACATGTGCGCACACACACACATACACACAAGAAAGAAAGGAAAAGGGAGGAAGGGAGGGAAGAGAAAAGAGAGGGAGGGAGGAACAGAGTGAGGAAGGAAGGAAGAAAGGAAGAGACAAACAGACAAAAGGAAACACCTTAAAAAACAACTTCAGATTCTGAACCAGGCATGGTGATCTGTAATCCGAGCACTTAGAAGCAGAAGCAATTAATTCTAGGTCAGCTAGGTCTACATAGTGAGTGCCAGTTTAGCCAGGCACCTGCAGACGTAACCTTACCATACACATAACTAAAAATAAACCCTAAAAAAAATTAGTACATATATATTAAAGTAGTATTACTTCAGAGACATTTGTATCCTCTCATAATCCAAGACAACTTCTCACACTGGCACTGATCTATGGATATAGCAATATGTAATTAGGAATCATTTTAGTATTGCTGTGACCATTTAGCAGGATAATAGTAACAGATTTTCCCCTAGGGCCAAAAACCTAACTAGCCATTACCAAGTATGACCTCCATCTTATGGAGTAGACCTTAAACCCAATCAAAAAGTAGTATGTTACTCCCATAACGTTTGTGCCACTACTGCACCAGGGGACTTACTTTGCAAGCAGTTCAGTTATAGCTCAAAGCATTCACAGCTGGGTGAGAGTAATGATTAATTTTTCCTCTGGTGTTGTTTATAATACCTTCCAGCAGTCTGAACACAATGAACACTAGCAAGTAAGAGTGAAGCTTCCAGCTGAGCACCAGCTAGACTTCTCCATGTTCTATGACTCAAGAATGTAGTGTCTTCAGCAACAATGACTTACTATCAAGTTGTGAAGGATAACATTGCATTGGCAATAGCTTGTAATGTTTGTGGGATCTATAGAACCCCACTGGCCAACAACTCATAAAGATGTAATCCATTCCTGGTACTGGGGGTTTTATTTGGTGGCATATTGTGTTTAGTTGGGCTATTGTTTCCCTCATTATTAGGTAATGCTACTTAAACTCCTTTTATATGTTTCTATTTTAGGAAGCTTCTACTATAGAAGGCTTCCAGATGGCTATCTTTTTTTTTTATTTTTATATACATTGGTGTTTGACCTGCATGTCTTTGTGAGGGAGTCGGATCCACTGGAACTGTAGTTACAGGTAATAGTGAGCTGCCATGTGGGTGCTGGGAATTGAACCTGGGTCCTCTGCAAGAACAGTCAATGTTCTTAACCACTGAGCCATATCCTCAGCACTCCCCTGAGGTGGCTTTCAAAAGGTCTTTAGTGTTAGTTGTCCCTCCTCCACCCTGCCCTCCCAGTCCCCACCCCAGTTGATCCTCTGGTTCTGATTCCCCCTTATCCTTTTATAACAGTAGACTGCATTTCCCCTTCCTGGAAACATCCCACTTTCTATCAACTTAACCATTGTGAGTATTCTAAATGAAACGTGCATATCTAAAGCTTAAAAAACCAACATCCACATATGAGGAGAAACATGCAGTGCTTGTCTTCCTGGGTCTAAATTGTCTCATCCAGGACGACTATGGTGTTCCACACACTTGAGAAGCTGAGGCAGGACTATATGCTCAAACCTCAGCAATTCCAGGCAGTCTTATGAACACAGAAATACTCCCATTTCAAAGGATCATCATCATCTTACATAGCTCAGGCTGGTCTCAAACTTGAGATCCTCTTGTCTCAGCCTCCTGAGTACTGCAGATGAAGGTATGCACTATGCCAGCGGGTTTCTGATAAGAAAACAACTAAAATATGGGGCTGATGGAGCTGGAGAGATGGTTCAAATGTTAAGAATGCTGACTGCTCTTCGAGAGGTCCTGAATTCAATTCCCAGTAACTACATGGTGGCTCACAACCATCTACAATGCGATCTGGCACCCTCTTCTGGACTGCAGGCATACATAGAGGCAGAACACTGTGTACGTAATAAATAAAATCTTTAAAAAAAAAAGAATCCTTTAAAAAATATGGGGCTGAAGAGATAATTCAGCAGTTTAAAGCACATACTACTCTTGTAGAAGACCCAAGATCAGTTTCTGCACCCATATCCAATGAGTTACAACACGCTTGAACTCCTGCTCCCAGGGATCAAACATCCTCCTTAGGGCCACAAAAGGCACCTATACACATATAGCATGCACACACACACACACACACACACACACGAATAAAAGTAAAACTAAACCCTTAAAATTTTTAAATAAAATTAAGCTAAAAAATTTACAAATGAAAAATTTTTAAATTAGATCACAAAGGTTCTGTTCTACTATTGAGCTGCAAGCTAAAGCAGAATCCCCAAAACAAGATTAACTGCTTAGTTTACAATATATAAACACTGGGTACTATTCTTAGATCTTACGTATATTGTTAATAGAGCCTTACAAAACCATTCTTCACATCCCCTCCCTACTGGAAGATGCTCCTCTAAATACATGTGAATATCTGTCTTAATTAAAGCACATAGATTAGAACACAGTATTTTGGGTATGGTCTGGTCAGTAACTATATATACAGTAAAACTAACACTTCTCACAACTAAGGACATTTTACAATGAATGCACCCAAAAAAACCAAAACAAAACAAAAAAAACTGCCTAATGTCATCACTTATTTGTGATCTACTTTTTGCATTACCTAAAATTTTATCTCTAAGCCTCCCCCTGACACACACACACACACACACACACACACACACACACACTTTAAGGCATTATTGTAGTCTAGGTTGTCCTGGAACTTGTTATGTAGACCATGCTACCTCCAAACGCACAGCAATACACAGTCTCCCAAGTGCTGGGATTACAGGCATTTAGGCAACATGTCTAACTCCTTTTTGAGACAGGATCTATATGAGATCCAATAGCTCAGGCTGACCTCAAAGTTGCTGTGTAGCAACTCTGAACTAATGATCTTCCTGACGCCATCACCCAAGGGCTGGATTACAGATGTGTGGCACCATACCCACCTCCCTTTTTTTCTTTTCCTTTTTTTTTTTTCTTTTTCCAGAGTTGAGGACAGAATTCCAGGCCTTGAGCTTGCTAGGTAAGTGCTCTACCACTGAGCTAAATTCCCAACAATACCCCCCAACTTTTCTTAAAATTGATAAACAAAACTTACTTAATTCTATTCCTAAGTTTTCAAAATAACCTTTGAAAAAATGTTAAAACCAGAAGTTGAGAGACAGCTAGCTCATCAGTTAAGAGCATCTACTGCTTTTACAGAGGGACTGAGTTCAGGTCCCAGGACCAACATCAGACAGCTCACAATCACTTATAACTTCAGCTACAGGGGAACCTCTGGTCTCCCTGGGTACCAGCCCTATAAGAAGCACACACCCCTACACAAACACACACACACACACACGTTCTCTCTCTCTCTTAAATTTTTTTTGTAGCTCTGACTGTCCTGGAACTCACTTTGTAGACAGGTTGGCCCTGAACTCACAGAGATCAGCCTGCCTCTGCCTCCAGAGTGCCGGAATTAAAGGCATGTGCCACCACACCAGGCTAATTAAATAAATCTTTAAAACAAAAACATTTAACTAGTACTAGCGAGTTGCCTCAGTAATCGCCACCAAGCTCAATGACCTGATTTTGATCCCAGGACCCATATTATGGAAAGAGGGAACCAACTTCTTCAATTTGTCCCCTGCACATACACTGTGCATGCACACAAAATAAGTTAATAAATGTAACTGAAAGTTTTAAACATATATTTAAGTATTTTTTACGTGTTAACACCAGTCTGCATACATCAGCTACAATGTTAAGTCACTATGGTGAACATGAGAATAACACACACACAAACACATGCACGCTTGGTTTTAAAACAGTGTGATTTTTTTTTTGTTTTTTGTTTTTTGTTTTCCAGACAGGGTTTCTCTGTGTAGCTTTAGAGACTGTCCTGAAACTCACTCTGTAGACCAGGCTGGCCTCCAACTTACAGAGATCTGCCTGCCCTCTGCCTCCCGATTAAAGGCATGAGCCACCACCGCCCAGCTCAGTGTGATATTTTATAAAGAACATGAAGTACAGAGTACATGGGTATAAAAATATTTTATACATGGGCATAAAAATACTCTTTTTAAATTTTGTATTTTATTATTTAATGTATGAGTGCTTCGCCTGCATGTGTGTGTGTGCACCACTCAGGCACCTAATGCCTACAGAGGTAAGAAGTGGGTGTTAGATCCCCAGAGCTGGAGGTATAGATGGTTGTAAGCCACTATATGTGTGCTGGGACTTGAAGTCAGGTCCTCTGGAAGAGCAGCCAGTGCTCTTAGCCACAGAACCATCTCTCCAGCCCCAAACTATTAGTCTTTGAAACTACACAGAATAAGTGAAAAGGTACTAACATTTATTTACAGAAAGTCTTGTGCTAGATACTTCCATACATTATCTATCTATATTAATTATCATGCCCCTGTGGTCATCATTTTACAGGGGATTACACTTAAATGCCCAGAGGTGTGAAATTTACCTCTACAGAAAATACACGGCCCAGATGAAATGCGTTGGTCTACCTAAACCAGTAGTTCCCAACTTTCCTAACACTGTGACCCCTTAATACAGTTCCTCACATTCTGGTGACCCCCAGCCATAAAATTATTTTCATTGCTACTTCATAGTGTAATTTTTTACTGTTATGAATCTTAATGTAAACATCTAATATGCAGGATATCTGATATGTGACCCCTGTGAAAGGGTCGCACGAACCCCTCAAAGGGGTCGAGACCTGTAGGTTGAAAACCACAGACCAATCTGCACATTTCCCATTACAGTACTCTTAACGTCTTACAGGGCTTTAAAAAAAGAAGGGAAAATTAGAATTTAAGTGATGGTGAACCTAATATCAGTCAAACTTTCAAAACCTTAAAAATAACAAAACTGGGGCCGTGCAGTGGTGGCACATGCCTTTAATCCCAGTACTCGGGAGGAAGAGGCAGGCAGATCTCTGTGAGTTCGAGACCAGCCTGGTCTACAAGAGCTAGTTCCAGGACAGGCTCCAAAGCCACAGAGAAACCCTGTCTTGAAAAACCAAAAAAAAAAACCAAAACCAAAAACAAAAACAAACAAACAAAAAACCTGAAATCTGACTTTTTTCCTGTGCTATGTGAGAACTTGCAATTCATTAACTAAGCTTCTTAAACTTTTATACTTAAGGACAGAAGAAACTAAACTCAGCTGAGAGTTTACTTGGCATCAGTGAACTCCAACGGGAAATCTACTTTGAAATCTCTAAATGTTATCATAGAAATTAGCGTTAATATTGCCTTCCCGCTGTGTCTTTGTTTTGCACAAACATGTCCAACTCTTCATGGGAAATTCAGGACTATTTCCTGTGCCACTTGCATGCCTACAGATCAGTTTCTAGGATACTGAAGCTTATTCATCCTTTACTTCGTTTGGGTTGTTCTGGGGATCAAGCCCAGGGTTTTGTGGAAACTATAACAGTATCTGTCACTGAACTACACGCCCAGCCTGAATTTGAAAAACTTAAGTCTGAGGGAATAAAGCTATGTCTTCATTAGTCAAGAACTGGTGAATCATGGTGAGGATAATCCAGTGCCAAACATAACTCAAGTTATTAGTAACAGCCTGATTTGCAAGAAAGCATCACTAACCCTTACATACAAGAGGAAAATATCCTCTTTCACCTACATCACCATATAAGCAAGAAAATTTTTTTTAAAAACTCTACCAAGAATGGCGATATACCTCAAGTGTTCCCATAATTCCTTTTAGCCCCTGTAATAAATAAGGTCCTAGGACTAGAAATGTTAAAAAGATTACAGACAAGGGTAATGACCCTTGTCTGTGTGACCCTTGTCTGTGTCCCCTCTATTAAGAGGTGGTCAACAGATGCCTTAATGTTTTCTCAAGTGCTTGCAACACATCACAGTCCCTCTCAGACTCCAACACCGGGCGTTATTCCTATTTTACAGAACAAGAAAGAAAACAAGGTCAGTGATAGGATACGTATCTCTTCCAAGACTGTAATTACAGTAGCAAAGAAAGAGAAGCCTAAATCCAAGCAATATGATTTCTAGGGAACTGAACTGCCAAGAAAAACTGGACATTTTTCTTATTTTGAAATGTTTTACAAACTGTAGCATATACTAACCAAGTCATATGGTGTCCATTCAGTAAGAAATTATTTCACAAAGAGCAAAAGAGACTGCACAATTATGTAACTGGAAATATTGGTTAACTCTCTTGCTCTCCTATGATACATTCCTACTACTGATTTTCATAAAAAGGGACAAAACTAGGAAGTGGCAGGGTGGGAATTAAGTTAAATGTCACACACTCACACACAATAATGGCACCCCAATTCAAGGAGTTTATGTTTTGGTTGCTTTACCTATGGGCTATTTAGCTGTCTTTCCCATTTACGTGTTATTTTGTTGTTGGAAGCAATGTACCGTCCCCCAAATCTTCATGTACAATGATTCATTACATCTCCCTTATAATGAGACCTCAGAATGTCTCATATAAAGGAAAATTGGCTCCTCGGCGGTTCTCCTTTCTAGTAAAATGTAAAGAACAATATGCCAACACTTGAGACAAAAGAAAAAACAAACTGAACCTGTATTTTCTGTGAAAAAGATTTACAGCCCTTTTAAACCTGTATGTTAATTTCTGTGTCATTAACTTTTTTATAGCATTCTATGAACTCTACAACAAAGGGGGAAAACTAAGTGTCAGGATTTCAACCGATGAATCTGGGTGGAACAAAGACTTCTCCTTTCATTATGCAGTGAGAACCAAGTTGCCAAAAAAAAAGAAAAAAGAAAAAAGAAAACCAGAAGCTCCCCTCAGACATCATTCTATTCGTAGTTGCTAATTGCATGACTGGATAGGGGGTCAAAATCATCAGGTCAAATACTACCCCTGCCTACTGTGGTCCCTACCCCTTTGCCAAAGGCTTCGTCCCAGAGCTAGAGTCCCAATCTTTTTCTCCCCAATACAGCTAAGAGGCTTAACCCTTTGAGTTCCACAATCCCCCTCCGGTGTCTTTTACGCAGGCGCCCCCCCCACAACCCGCGTTCGAAATTCAGACGATGTCCCTGTCCCCACCCTCCCAGACCCCCCCGAAGGCCTGCTCCTAGAGACCACTGACGTCAGAAAGGACAAACTAGACCCCCCCCCCCGTGTCTTCCCCCGAGCCCCGCCACTCCCTACCATTCGCCGAGCCGGGAAAGGGACAAGAGAGCAGCCCTCGGTCTCGTTCCAGCCCAGCACAGGGGCCAGACAGATGCAGCGCAGTCAGCCCGCCTCGCGCCCCTCAGCAGCGGCGGCGAGGTGGGTACCCCATGCCAGGGCGAGGCGCATCGCTCCGCCGCCGGAATCGGGCTGGCAACGAGGGGAAGGTGTGGTCCAGGAGCGGCGGCCTGGAGAGACGGCCTGGCGGGTCCCAGGTCCTGTCCCCTGGCCACCCGGGCCTCACCCGCGACCCATCTACTCGCCGTCACCACCCAAGCCTGCCCCAGACACTCCTCCCGGCCGCGACCACCACCCAGGGGGCCGCGGGGTCTGCGCCTCATCAGGCTCGTGACAGGTGGCGACGGGTGACCATGGAAACCCACGGTGCCCGGCGGCCCGCCCCCGCCTTCTGGAATCCACTCACCTGAGGGCTCCGGGCGGACCCGGCAGAAGCGGCGGAGAGAAACGCGGTAGAGAGGCCGGCGGCCGGAGCCGCAAGGCAGCCGATCCCCGGCTGAGGCGCGAGCGCGAGGGCGGCGGTCGGGGCTGAGCAGCCCGCACGTCAATCCATCAGCTCGGCAGCCGGTCCCCGTCGCGTCCGCCCCAATCCCGCCTCCGACCGCTCAGCTCCGCAGACTGCGGTTGTCAAGCGCCGCTGGAGCAGGGCTCCAGCCGCCAGCTGCAGCCAATCACTGCCCGCCCCTGGGGCCGTCTCAGGACCCCTCCTCTCCTCGCGGGGCGGCTAGGCAGGTGCCTGCGCAGAAGAGACTCGGCTGGGCCGGCCCGGGAGGATAGGGCGGGGCCTGCGGGCGGGGCCTAACACGGAGGGGCAGGAACTGAGACTGGGCCGCCTGGAGGCTCCTGGCTCTCAACTTCTATGCCCTTAAGGCTTTGGAGGTGCCGGTAAGAGGATGCAGGCCCTGAACCATCGGGTGACGCTGTGTCTCAAAATAGCGTGGACAGGTGTGGTGGTTTGAATGAGAATTTCCCTCATAGACTCATACATTTGAATGCTTGGTTCCCTATTGGTGGACTGTTTGGGAAGTGGGTCTCAACCTGGGGGTGGAAGGACTCTTTTACAAGGGTCGCATATCAGATCTCCTGCATATCAGTCATTTACATTATGACTCATAACAGTAGCAAACTTATGAAGTAGCAATGAAAATAATGTTATGGTTGGGGTCATCGCAGCACGAGGAAGGTATTAATGGATCACAGCATTAGTAAGGTTGATAACCACTACATTAGGAGGCGTGGACTGCTTGG
The DNA here is from genome assembly GCA_004026605.1 of Ondatra zibethicus. NCBI lineage: Eukaryota > Metazoa > Chordata > Mammalia > Rodentia > Cricetidae > Ondatra > Ondatra zibethicus. The sequence goes on along the minus strand of PVIU01008237.1, from coordinate 73,999 downwards.
AGGAGGTGTGGCCCCGGCGGGCGGACTTTGAGGGTTCAAAAGCCCAGACTATTTCTAGTTAGTTCTATGTCTAGTGCTTGTGAATCAGATGTAAACCTCTTAGCTACATACAGTCGGCCACAATGTCATGACTTACCCTCTGGAACCCTGAGCCCCAAACTAAATGCTTTCTTTTAGAAGTTGCCTTGGTCATGGTGATTTGACACAGCAATAAAAAAGTAACTACACAACAGGTCTGACACTTCCAGATGTAGAAGACCTCTGTGCACTTCTAATATATATATATACATATATATTATGACTTCCACTGTTATTCTACTTCATATATATATATGTATAATTTTTTTTTCGAGACAGGGTTTCTCAGCGTAGACTTGGCTGTCTTGGAACTCACTCTGTAGACCAGGCTGCCCTCGAATTCACAGAGATCCACCTGCTTCTGCCTCCTGAGTGCTGGGATTAAAGGCATGCACCACCACTGCCCGGATAATAATTTATTAATAAAGGTTAAATTAAATAAATCTTGCTTCCTTCCTCTTTTCCAAACTCTACCTCTTTCCATGAAACCTTAGCAGCTTGTCTGTTCCCTTCCAGTTTCTTTTATTTATTTTTGTTTTGTTTTGTTCTTCAAGACAGGGTTTCTCTGTGTAGCTTTGGTGCCTGTCCTGGAACTAGCTCTTGTAGACCAGGCTGGTCTCGAACTCACAGAGATCTGCCTGTCTCTGCCTCCAAATGCTGGGATTAAAGGTGTGTGCCACCACCTCCTGGCCCTCTTTCAGTTTCTAATATGTAAAGCTAATCCTTCCTTGAAGCACTTCTCGGGGTCACCATTTTGCCTGCCCTTTTACTTACAGCAGGAGCCTTGCTCCTGCAACACTTGTGTAGTGATGTTCTCCCAAATATGTGATGCTCAAGGAGCTGAATTAAAGCTTCAGGACTGTAACAATATAGAACTATAGAAGACACCCTTGGCATAAAGAATTTTATCCAAGCCCTACCCACTCCCAGCCTCCCCCTTCCACAGTCCCACCTCCTCTCCAGTCTTCCCCTCCCCTCCCCTTCTGGAGAGGTGGCTTCTGCCTCTCTCTCTTCTCTCCCCCACCTCTGCCTTTTCCCCTTCTCCCCTTCCTTTTCCCCTCCATAATCCACTAAATAAACTCTATACCCCCCCAAAAAAAAACCAAAAAACAAAAAACCCACCTCATGCCTTCCATAGGGTGTTAGGACAGCGTTTGCTAAGAGACTTAATTCCTTTGGCAAAGGGGTTGGCAAAGGGGCTCAGCTCCTTGCACTTCCTGGCCCTTCTGCCATTGAACTATCCCCTTAGTTGAGGGGATGGCCGAGCCCAGATACTCAAGCTCAGTCCCCAGGGCCCACATGGGTAAGGAGAAAACCAATTCCTAACACGTGGTGCTCTGACTTATACAAATAAATGTAAGAAAAAGTATAGGAGCTAGAGAGTGGTTGAGAGCACGTCCTGTTGAGGACCCATGTTCAGTTCCAGAAGATCTGATCCTCTTCTGGATGAACAGGTACCAGATGTAATGTTCTGTCTCTTTAAGAGACAAGCCACGCCCACTCCCTTCCAGCTTCCAGCCTTAGCCTGCCCCTCTCTCTCTCTCTCTCTGTCCCCCCTTGGAGAGGCAGCTGCTCACTCTCCTCTCTCCCCCTCTCTCTTTTTTTCTCTCTCTTCTCTATCTCTCTCCTTCTCCCCTTTTTCCTTCCCCTCAATAACCCACCTAATAAATGTTCAACTTTAAAAAAAAAAGAATTTGGTCCAGCCAGGTGTCCAACACTTGGGAGGCAGAGGTTAGCCAATCTCTGTGAGATTTACCCAGCCTGGTTTACAGTTAGTTAGGGCTACAAAGTGAGACCCCCCATCTAAAAATAAAAATTATCCAGTTTAAAAAAAAAAAGCCAGATGAATCACAGCACTTGAGAAGCAGAGACTAGAGAACTGAGTTCAATGTCATCCTCAGTTATACAGAGTTCAGGGTCATCCTGGACTACATAAGGCTCTGTCTCCAAGAAAAAGATGGCTCAGCCAGTCAAGCCAATGCCACCGAGCTGATGGTCTGGGTTTACTCTCTGGTAGCCATATATTAGGAGGGAACAAACTCCTGCAAGTTGTCCTCCTACCACCATGTGAACACTGTGGCTTGTTTAAGGCCAAGCATGTTGGTGCATCCCTTTAATTCAGCAGGATCAACAGTATTGCAGGTTGGAGGCCAGCCTGAGCTCAGCTACATAGTAAAGCCCTACCCTGTATCAAAATAAGATGGGACTGGAGAGATGGGTCTGTGGACAGTGCTTGCCATGCAATTGTGAAGTTAGGGTTTGGATCTTCAGCACCTATGCAGGACTGGTGGCTACCTGAAATCCCAGAGATTCGGAGGCAGAGATGGGACCATGGGGGTGAGGGACACAAGCTGACTAATTGTCAAGGTCTGGGTTCAAGGAGAGACCTTGCCTTGATAAATAGGATGAAGACACCCAGTGTCAACTTCTGGTTCCCCATGCACACATAGCGCACATTAAAAAAAGGAGGAGGAGGAGAAACTGAAAAGATAAGTCAGAGTTTAAAGGAAAAGTCATAGGGAGAATATTTTTAATTTCGGGGGGAAATTTTTAAAAATCCGAACTTCAAAACATCAATTGCTCAGTTCATCTAAATCCTGGAAGAAAATCATATAACAAGTATCATAATCACTATTCTATTGATGGAAAGAGACACCATGACCAAGGCAACCATTATAAGAGAAAGCATTTGCTTGGGGGCTGGCTTACAGGCTCAGAGTCCTCACGGCAGGGAGCACTGCAGCAGGCAGAGGGGAACTACATTCTGACCCACAGTAAAGAGAGAGGCTCTGGGCCTGGCATAGGCTTTTAAAACCTCAAAACCCACCCTTCAGTGACACACTTCCTCCAACAAATCCTCACTTCAATAGTGCCACTCTCTGGGGCCTAACCATTCAAATACATATGAGCCAATGGGAGCCATTCTGATTCAAACCGCCGCAAGCCTGGCAGAAATGAAAATATTCTGAAGAGAAATGTGTGCCCTCCTCTCAGTTACTAGACTTTTGAGACAATAGTCCCTAGGACATTGGAATTTCCAGGGATGAGGGAGATCTCAAGCTGGGAGCAAGGAAAGGCTGAAGCTGGTGCCATCCAGAGGAAGACTTTGCAGGAAAGAGATTTCACACAGTGTTGAAAACTGGTTAGACTGTCTGGGAGCAGAGGCCCTCTACTTGAACCTAAACCTCATGTCAGTACCCTGAAGACAGACTTGGAGGGCCACTGGACTCTGTCCTTCTCCCTAATGTGGCCACATTGAATGTGGTCTTTCTCCACCTCTCACTATTACTTGTCCATTTAATTGGCATATTGAGATGTCATACTGAGGACAGGTAACAACCTAGGTTATTAGGGTTGCCAGGCCCCAGGTTCTGACCCGAACAACTCTGGTAACATTGATTATGAACCTTCTCAGTGACAGAATAATTAGGGAAAGAAATACCAACACAATTGTTTAGGTGGACACTCCACCTCAGCCCCCCTGAAAGGCCTCCAAACAGCAGCTCCTCCCCCTGAGATGCTTGGGATCATGCCTACAGGGTACTAAAGACCCAGCCCCTCGACCCACCACGTGATTGATTTCTCTCCTGCCTCCCCTGAGAGTCACCCAGGAGTTGCTCTGCTCTGTTTACTAAACCTGGTCTTATTATTTTGGCTAGATTTGGTTTATTGTATTGGCAGAGAAACCCACAACTGGGGATTTTCAAACTACTTATCCACAATCTGACATCACCTAGGGCCCTCATATTTTAAAAGAAATGCTATATGGAATGTTTGAACCTAACAAGTGGCAGAATGATACATCCTGGAAATAGTCTCACTATTTGCCAGTAATTTCAACTACGCCTAAATTTTGCCTGCCAGTGGCAACAGCATCTAAATATTTAAATCTTCAGTGAGATCTAGAAAGACACCAATTATGTTCAATCAGATAAATGTGAACAGAGTCAGAAATGTGGTAGAAGGAAAACAACATCCTGTCTTTCTGGTACTAGGTTGGTTGGGGTCGTCAAGAAGCTCCCTCCCCCCTCCCTCTTCCAAAGGCCAGAGGGCCTTTTCTCCCACAGGCAGGGCTCCACTGCCAGCTCACCTGTCTGGACTGGTCAGTCCTGAGTGAGTGTTCCTGAAGCTGTGGACCTATAAGCTTCTCTTTGTTTGTCTCAATGACCAACCGAACCTCAAGTTAAGGGAAAGAACCTGCCCCATACCACTGTAAATACATATTTGCCTGCAGCTGGAGGCCTAGAAGCTCTTCTTTGTTTAAAATGGCCAACTCAAAATTAGGGGAAGGCACCTATTCCAGAACACCACCAAAGCACTGAAAATTCCCAGTACTCCATGGGAAAAAGGGACTCTGGCTCCTGAATCCCCCACTGCTGTGTGAGGAGTGCTTGCTGTGTTTGTGTATTCACTTTTAATAGTTTGTGCCTATTGCTGTGTGTTATGTCTGAGATTTTCCCCTGCCTTTTATTTCTTTAATAGGCTGAGAAAAACAAACACGATCAAGATGCCTAGACAGTAACATCTAACTCTTAAAACCTTATTTCCTACCCTACTTCCTTGTATCAACCCAGCATTTTAAAGTAAAGAAGGTGAACCTTACTCTGATGAGGTGGGGGAAGGGAGGATTTTGTTTTATGTATGTTATGTCCCCCATACTCTGACATAGTACTACAGTATACATCTAAATTTTCAATAAGAAACAGCATTGTTAGAAGCAAATACATACTATTTATCCTTCTGGGGAAAGGAGGGACAAGTAAGAAATGGACCAGACTGGACTAAGCAGCTGGTACAGTGTACCCCTCATACAACGTTGACAACTTATGTAAAAGCCGGAGGTCCCTGTAGCGCCCCTGCCACTGCAAGATGGTACGTGAGCAGGGAACTAAGCCTGGAGACTTAAAAACACACGCATACACAGACAGACAGAGAGACAGGGACACAGATCATCCTTGATACAAGAATGCCAATGCCCACTTTATTGTGCTCAGGGGCAGCTTATATAGGGATCCTTAGCCATGCCCCACTCTCGTGGGCCTCATCAGGCTCAGAGCAACTGCAAGCACAGGTGTTTTGCTCAGTTCACTCCAGCAGGCAAAGGGTCTAAAGCAAGCAAAGAAAGTCAAGGGGTCACAATAATATCACTTTTGGGTATATATACAAAGGATGCTCAATCGTGCCACAGGGACATATGCTCAACTATGTTCATAGCAGCTTTGTTTGTCATAGCCAGAACCTGAAAACAACCTAAATGCCCCTCGATTGAAGAATGGATAAAAAAAAATGTGGTACATTTACACAATGGAGTACTACACAGCAGAAAAAATAACGACAGCTTGAATTTTGCAGGAAAATGGATGGAACTAGAAAACATTATTTTGAGTGAGGTAACCCAGACACAGAAAGACAATTATCACATGTACTCACTCATAGGTGGTTTTTTAAACATAAAGCAAAGAAAGCCAGCCTACAAACCATAATTCCAGAGAATTTAGACAACAATGAGAACACTAAGAGACACTTACATAGATATAATCTACATGGGAAGTATAAAGTATAAAAAGACAAGATCTCCTGAGTAAATTGGGAGCATGGGGACCTTGGGGGAGGATTGAAGGGGGAAGGGAAGAGGCAGGGAGGGGAGCAGAGAAAAATATAGAACTCAATAAATATCATGGAAAAAAATAAAAAATAAAGTGAAAAAAAGAGAAAGCCAAGGGGTCAGGGATCTGCAGCTCCCAACAAAATTATGTATTTGCTTCCTAATGAAACATCAGCTCTTACTGTCTGACCTTAATATCTGGTGGCCTAAGGGATCTCCTTTCCTTCTATACTCAGCCAGTGTTAAGATTAGATCTTCTTGGCTTTCGCTCCACTAGTTGCATAGCAGCAACCTGTTGGAGAAGACAAAGCTTTCTTAGACTGACTGTCCTTAGATCCAGAGGTGCCGCCTCAGCCACTCACTAAATATTACCTGATGCCCACTGTGATTCAGAAACTAGGCCAGGCATCATTTGGCATCGTTTGAAGTGCAGGTTCTAACATGACAAAATGACTCATGGCGCCCTGTGACTTAAATGTCTACAGGCTAAGGTGGATGCTTTTGAATATGATTCTCAAGTCTCATTTCTAAAAAGGCAAATAGGAGCTTTTGGTCCCCCACCCCATGTCACAAAGGAATCTGAACACAAGCCTAAACAGGGAAATTTTAATTTGAGGTGTTCAGAGAGAGAGTTCGGTGGGAATAAGGGAACTTGGTTGAGAGGAGCCACTCGGGTTACTAGAACATAAGCACACCAGAGTTTTGTGCTTTAGGGTCAGCAGCATCGAATTTTATTACCAACACTGCTTCTTCTTAAAAACAGATTCAAGGATTAAATCCAGAGCCAGATGTGGTAGCCGCCATCTAAATTCCCAGTAGCAGGAGGCGGGAAGATCAGAAGTTCAAAGCCAACCTCTTCTACATAGGGAGTTCCACAATAACCTGGGCTACATGAGTCCCTGTCTTAACTCTTTCCTTCTCACTCCAACCTCCCCCAAACAAACAGACAGATTTACATGGATCTACCAAGGCTCCTTAACAAAGCTTACATCTAGTTTTAAAAACACATCATTGTTTCAAATAAGAAAGATGGTTTTATTTATATTAACATATAAATATGAGCACTAATAAAGATAATTTTGTGAAATTTAAAAAAAAATGTCCTAGGGTCAGTAAGAGGGTTCTGCGGACTAAAGCACTTACAACCAAACCTGGTGGCCTAAGTTTGACCTCAGGGACCCACTTGGTGGAAGGAAAGACCCAACTCCCACGAGCTTTCCTCTGATCTCAACATGAGTGCCATGGGACTGCATGCACACAGGCAAACATAAAAAAATAAGGAATGAGCCGAAAGCCCCCTAGACCTTCCTATGAACTCTGAGTAGATACTGTAAGTTCACATGTTGTATTTGCAGCTTTTTTTTTTTAATCGGTGTGACCAAATACCTAACAAAAGCAACTTGTTTTTTATTTTGTTGTTGTTTTGTTTTGTTTTTTGCTTTTGTTTTCTGAGACAGGGTTTCCAAAAGCAACTTACAAAGATTTATTTTGGATCAGGAGTTGAAGGGATACATAAAGTCCATCATTATAGTGGGAAACAGTGACCTCTACACTCAACATTTAAATAAATTAGATATTCAACGTCATCTTAAAGTAACAAGCAGACACTATGAATGAGCCTTGTTAAAGGACATGAAGATCAAGCCAAATTTCCAGCGCCAGCAGTGAGACAAGTTATCTGAGGGAATTTTCCTGGGCAGTCCACACCTCTGCACTGCTCAGACCCGGGGAGCCACTTTCCCAAGTCTCCATCTGATGCTCTGGAGGTGCGTGCCTGTCATTTCCCTCATTAGATCTACACTCCGCAGACTGCTGTTTCTGTGTGTCTGCCTAGAGGCAAGAAGACAAGTTTTACTTACACTTGTGACCTGGTATTCACTTCCTTCTGTCACTCTCCTGAGCACGTCTTCCGTGGCTCCACTCTGGGAGATGGATGTGTTCTCCATTTGCTAATGGAAGTTGGTTCAATACTACTCTCAAGAGACAAGTTGGCAAAGAGTTGGTTATTTGTTGAGGCTGAGGCTCATTCTGCTATTCCGACTATATGTATATGCAAAACCAAAGACCCGAGGGCACTCCCCTGTAGTCATCATTGTTCAAAAGAGACTCTGTAAAAATGGATCAGCTCTGATCGGTGCTACACTGGTCACTGTCATGGGGTTGAGGATACATCAAGGGCAACTGAAAAACTACATTTCCAATTTTGCTTAATTTTACTGAAATTATTACACATAGTTAGTGTCTATTCTAGATGTTGGAAGGTAGCTATCGTGCCTTACTATAAGAACTCACAATTAATAAACTCTGTCTGTAACCCCCGGCTTCCCCAGGATACAGGAGACTGAAGAAGGAGGATGGGCAGCTGAATGATGGACTGTATAGGACACTTAGCCAATCTTCCTTTCTTTTTTTGCTTTCCAGGCCTACTCTATGCCTTTTGGGGTGAGGGGGTAGCAGCAAGGATCTCATGTATCTCATGTTGGTAATCCTCCCTGCCTCCATCTCCGGAAGTCCAGATTATAGGTGTGCACTACACTAGGTTTATGAAATTCTGAGGATCACACCCAGGGCTTTATGCACTCTATCCACTGAGGAACAGCTTCACCTCAGAAGGGCAGGAGGAGGTCAGAGCCAAGACAATCGTAACTCTTACTTGGAATTTTCTGTACTAATGTTTCTGCTCCTGTTCTATTGCTGTGAAGAGACACCAAGACCAAGGCATCTTTTTTAAATATTAATTTATTTTTTTTTCTAGACAGGTTTTCTGTGTAACAGCTCTAGCTGTCCTGGAACTCCAGGCTGGCCTTGAACTCACAGAAATCCTCCTGTCTCTGCCTCCCAAGTGCTGGGACTACGGACGTGCACCACCACCACCCAGCTCTACCAAGGCAGTTTCTAAGAGAAAAGCATTTAATTAGGGGCTAGCTTATAGCTCCAGAGGGTGAGTACATGACCATCATGGTGACAAGCATGGCAACAGGCAGGTAGGTAGGCACGGTGTTATTGCAGTAGCCAAAAGCTTATATGAGATCTGAAAGTTGGAGGGGAGGGCAGTTAAGACTGGGCCTAGGTTTTGAAATCTCAAAACCCACCCCCAATGACACACCGCCTCCAACATTGCCACACCTCTGTAGCTGGAAGTTCTTTGTCTCCCCTGGTCCAGCTGGACCAGTTTCTTTCCTGCCTGTTGGTCCTCGCAACCACTTATGAAATAATCACTCAGAGGCAAATATTAAATATAATTGCTTGGCTGATGACTTGGGCTATTACTGACTAGCTCTCTCTTATAAATTAACCCATTTCTGCTGATCAGCATGTCACCACGTGGCCATGGAGTTACCTCTGTTCTGGCATCTTTCTCCTTGTGCTGCTGCTGGCATCTCTCTTCCTTGGCAGCTGGCTTACATTCCTCTCCATCCCACCCTTCTCCTGTGTATCTGTTTGGATTTCCCACCTGGCTATATTCTGTCTTGCCATAGGCCAAAGCAGCTTTAATTATCAACTAATGGGAACAACATACATTCACAGCATACAGAAGGACACCCCACCACCAACCTCCTAGTCCTTCTCAAAACAATTCCACTAACTGGGACCAAATATTCAAATGTGAGCCTATGGGGGTCATTGTCATTAAACCACCACAACTAGGAAGTGCAACAGTTTCCTCATGCTGAAGTTGTTAAAGATAGAACCTTAGAACTGTTACCCATATCTTGATTCTTCTTAAGTCTCTGAGTCCAGTCAAGCCTGAAGTCAGTTCCTGTATTTCAACTAAGTAAGCCAGTAAATTCCTTTTCTGCTTATATTAGTTTTTTGTTGTTGTTTTGCTTTTTTATTTTTGTTTTTTTCGAGACAGGGTTTCTCTGTAGCTTTGGAACCTGTCCTGCAACTAGCTCTTGTAAACCATGCTGGCCTTGAACTCACAGAGAGCTGCCTGCCTCTGCCTCCCAAGTGCTGAGATTAAAGGTGTGCGCTACCACCACCTGGCTGTATATTAGTTTTATATTCTATCACTTGGCACCTTAAAAAGTCTTGAGATTAAAAACAAAGAAAATGCACACAGCGACAGTGGCACATAAATGTAATCCTAGCACTTGGCAGGTGGGATGCTAGAAGAGGAAGTTCAGCTACACAGGTGGTTCAAGGCCAGCCTTCACTAAGAGACCCTCTCCAAACATCTCTTTAGCACGAATTCTAATTGGAATAATAAAAACCCAGAGTTAGATATAGGGGTTAAAGCTGAAGATCAGAGAAGCAGAGCGCCAGCCACTAGAGAGTTCTTTTACCTCTACCAATGCTCAGACCGAAGGGACGATCCTGTCCTCAGACTGCATCTCCAGATTGCATCCGTCTCTACCGAACCTCAGACTGCACTGAGCTCCTGTTTCCTCCTCCCTTATATTCCTCTCGCCTCCCAGCCATACCCCTACCTATCTCCACCTCCCTAGTGCTGGGGTTAAAGGCGTGGGACTACCAAGTACTGGGATTAAAGGTGTGAGCCACAACCCTTTGACCTCTAGTGGCTTAGTTCTGCACTCTAATCTTGTTAAAACACAAACAAAATATCACTACCAGTCGCCTTTCCCCCAAAACAACAACACCCAACTAGGGCTAGATTAGTTCAGCAGTTTAGAGTGCACACTGCTTGCAATGACCAAAACTTGATTCCCAGGCTTCACATCAGATAATTCCAGCTCCTGGGGATCTGAAATCCTCTGCTGGTCTCCTTGGGCACATGTACTCCTGTGTACATACCTACACATAGATACACAAATGTGTGTGTGAGCTAATTTTTAAAATTATATGTTATATAAACAGTACAATTGTCACATGGGCCTGGGTCACTAGTAGAAAAGTAAGGCATTTAAAACGACTGGGATGTTGAGGCAGGGAACATACACTTTTCTGAACAAAGTAGATAATATTGAATAGTACTCAGTGTAAATACTTTAGGACATTTTTAGAATAGAACAGGCCCTGATTAGCAGGAATAACGACAGATGCACTGGGGAAGCAAAGACAGGTAGAGCTCTAAGTTCAAGGCCATCCTGGTCTTCATAGCAAATTCTAGGAAAACCAGGGCTATATAGAGAGACCCTGTCCCAATCCTCTCCCCCCAAATCATGACAAATATTATTCCACTGCCATGCTTTTTTAATTTTTAAAATTACATTTATTTTGTCTATGTGGGGTAGAGAAACATGAGGATACCAAAAAGAGTGTGTGATCAGACGCCAACCCAAAGGCAGAAGTTGGCTCCTCCTCCTCCCCTTGGTCCTAGGGGTTAAATCAGGTCGTCAGGATTGGCAGCAAGTCTGTTTACTCACTGTTTCTTCTAGTCAGCCCTCAAATGTCATTTTTTATTTAAGAAGACGGAAATAGCTCTTCGTCTGCTTTTTGTAAATTTATGTATAGGAATATTCTGCCTGCATGCATGTCTGTATACCACTTGCCTGTCTGGTACCTGAGAAGGCCAGAACCTGAATCCCCTGGAACTGGAGTTAGATGGTTGTGAGGCACCATATAAGTGCTGGGAATTGAACCTGAGTACCTCTGGAAAAAGTAGCCAATGCTCTTAACTTCTGATCTGTCCAACCCCTTCGACTGATTTCTTAAATAAAAAAATCAGCCCAGCTATCTCATCATCAACTGAGGTGTAGTATAATAATAAGATAGAAAAGGCTTTATGTTATGACAAGATACAACAGCTAGGACTATCATACAGTAATGGATGCAATATCATGGGAGGAGGAAATAAATCACAATCTCAGCCATGTGTGGTGATGCACGTCTTTAATCCCAGCACTCAGGAAGCAGAGGCAGGCAGATCTCTGAGAGTTCGAGGCCAGCCTGGTCTACATAGCAAGTTCTAGGACAGACTACACAGAGAAACCCTGTCTCAAAAAAATAAAAAATAAATAGATAAATAAATCACAAACTCAAGTATTAATGTGTTTAATTCTTCATCCTTTATTCCTTGCATCAACAGATTAAACAGGTAGTATTTCCCCAAGTACTGATTTAGCGATGTTAAGAAGCACCAGTAAGTTTCACAGAGTAACATTCAGTAACCTCATTAAATGTAATTTTAATCCTTATTATAAGCTAAATAAAATAATAATTTAATGCAATAAGCTAAATACACACAAAGCCTGCATATCCTTAACTATGAAAATGGTTTGCACAGCCACATACTGGTTAAATCAACTATACATTTTTACAATGAAAGTACTTACATTTATGTCAATAGAACACTACCCAAAACATCTGTTCTGACCTCAGGTTTATAAGCTTTGTCATCCCTACTACTGAAAGGACTTATTTTTAGAAACTTTACTGTTACCAAGGAAGACGAGGTCCACTAACACTTAACAATAGTAGTTTCTTTAAAAAAAAAAATTCTTTAGAAAAAAAAAGAGTTCTTTAGAAAAGAATATTAAAACAAATAAACATTCTTACAAGAACTTAGTTCCTTAAAAGAAACACAACCAGTTCATTCTCTAAGAACTTCTCCCGCCACTGTCATAAAAACTTGAAATACATAAAGCACAAGTCTCAACTTTCATAAAGCCAAAAGGACATTTAGATTGCATATTATGCAGCTATGGCATAGAGCTTGGCATACACAAGTCTACTAAACACTGCCTTTTCAGATGGAACTACACAACTGGCAACACTTTCAGTAGTCACTGAATCCCGGTAAAGAATTCAAATATAAAGGCAGGCAATGAAAGGCTCAAGTTACAAAGCAAAAACTGAAGACCTCTTTCATTGCATGCCTAGCTATCGTATTACTGTAGACAAGTTATAATGTATGGTTTCCAAATAAAATATCAAAACTTCAGATATTACAAGTGGTGTCAAGATCCATAGTTGGCTTCGTCAAAAGCTTTTCTAGCCCGTTTCAATTCTTCATTCATAGTAAGTAAGTCTTTAACTCTAGCAAACTTCCTTGGGTCCTTTCGAATCAGGAAGACAATATCTTCAACTTGCACTCGACCCTGTCTTCCGATTGACATTGCCTTGTGAGTCTATGACAAGGAAATACATTCAGTTTTAAAAGTCAAATACTTTTGTGTTTCAGTTTGCTATTAAACATGCTGGTGAGGTTGAGAATTTTCTTCTAATTACAGCTACTTATTTGTGAACCATCTGTATGTCCCTTTTCTTTTTTTTTATGTAACTCATGTATTTTACGTATGAGAGTGCTCCATCTTGATGCCCACCAGGAGTCTGATCCTATTACAAAGGATTGTGAGCCACCATGTAGTTGCTGGGAACTGAATGCAGGACCTCTGGAAGAGCAGTTAAGTGCTCTTAATGGCTGTGCCATCTCTCCAGCCCTCCTTGTCCCTTTTCTATTACACAGAAGTATTTTATGAGCCTTTTTATTTATTTATTTTATTTTTACAATAAGGACATTACAACTACCAAAGTGAGCTGGACAAGGTGATGAGACAGGCAGACGTCTGTGAGTTCAAGACCAGCCTGGCTTATATAAACATTTAGATAGCAAATTCCTGGTATAGCAAGTTCCAAGTCAGACAGGGTTACATAGTGTGACCCTGCCTCATAAATAAATAAATAATACCAAAAACAACAAAATCTACCAAATTTGGAGATACACCCATTCTGTTTTGTGATATAGGTGGAGTTTGTTTTGCTGGGGAGGGGTGGTCTTGTTAAAGGTGTTCTGAGGTGCTAGTGAGTGCATAATAGAGATTAAGCAAATATTAACACTGGGAAGGAAGGGAGGTTTCTGGAGGTAAATAGTAAGACTGGTCATAACACTGAGTAGACCTTTTATACCAAAATCTACACTTGGAGACACAATTGTAACATTTGTTGTTGTTTTGTTTTTGAGACATGGTCTCACCATAGAACCTGGAACTCACTATGTAGACCAGCCTGGCCCTGAACTCAGGCCCATTTGTCTGTCTGATTCCTTGAGGTTCATCTTTTAGACAAGCCTGGGCTGGTCTCAGTTGAGGCGATCCTCCTGCCTCGGCTTCAAGTTCTGGGATTACAAGCATTTATCATACTGCCCAGCTTTGTTTTTGCTTATTGAGAAAAGGTCTTACTATGTAGCCAAGGCTGGTCTTGAAACTGGTGTTCTCCTGTCTCAGCCTCCTGAGTGCTTAGCATGCTGAGATTACATCCTCTCATACCTGGCTGTTTTGTTAGTGTTTGGGTTTGGTTTTTTGTTTGTTTGTTTGTTTTATTTCATTTTATTTTACTTTTTTAGACAGTCTCATTATGTAGCTCTGGATGGTCTAGAACTTGCTATATACGTAGACCAGGTTGGATTTTTTTTTTAACTTGTAGTGATCCTCCTGTCTGCCTCTGGAATTCTGGGATTACAGGTCTGATCCACTATGTCAGACTCTGTCATTTAATATGGTGCTGGGGACTGAACCCAGGGCCTCCCAGATCTATCACTGCTGCTGCCAGTGTTTCCCTTCGGTGCTGTATCAACCCACGAGGCGAGCGTTCCTCCCAAGCTTAGCCTTAGCCCTTCTGAGAATTTTTTTCGCTTTTATTCTGTAGTAAGGAAATAATCCAAAATAAAGGGTGAACACTCATAACAACTAAATACTGCCAAATGCCAAATTCAGTAACCCCATCCAAACAAAGAAAAGGAAGAAATCCATAAAAATGGTCATCCAAGATGTCAGACTCAGGGTTGGAGACGTAACTTGGTCATAGTGCATTCAAGGGGCCCTGAGTTCAAACACCAATACCACAGAACAAAACTACCTGGTGTGGGAAGTCCTTCTGTGTTTGTGTTGCTTTTATTGGTTAATGAATAAAGAAGCTGCTTTCAGCCAATGGCTTAACAGAATATAGCCAGGCTGGAAAAGATATAGAGAGAGGGTAGGCGGAGTCAAGGAGAAGCCATGTAGCTACCACAGGGGACAGACGAGCAGGAACCACGAGCCTCATGGTAAAGTATAAAATAGAAATGGGTTAACTCAAGATGTAAGAGCTAGCCAATAAGAAGCTAGAGTTAATAGGCCAAGCAGTGATTTAATTAATACAGTTTCTGTGTGGTTATTTCAGGTCTGGGAAGCTGGAAACAAACAAGCAGCCTCCTACTACAATTACCTATAAGTGACTTATACAATAAGGTTATGGTTAATCACACAGTATGATAACCAATATGGTAAAGCAGTTGAAGCTCAGTTTGATAGTTTGCCTAGCATGCACAAAGACCTGGGTTTGGTCACCAGCAGTGAATAAATAAATGGGCCTGACAGCCTGTATTCCCTGCTCAGGAATCGGGGCAGGAGGATCAAAACTTGAGGGTTGCCTTTAGGTACACAGTGAAGTCAGCCTGAAATACATGTGATCCTGTCTCAAGGGGGAAAAATTCATATGAATTTATATGGCTACTAAAATAATGAAGATTAAAACACATGAAACACATTATAAAACATTTAAGAGTAAAATGAAGATGATCACTATTGTTGAAAACATTATGGAACTTAATTTTTGGTTTTTTTTTTTGTCTTTGGAGAGTGTTCCCAAAGATAAAAAACAAAACAAAAACCTTGAAGATATGACATAAACTATACATACTTTAAAATAAATACTGCAAAGAAAAGAAATTAGGCTGTATGAGATTATGGGCAATATTTTTTCATTTTGTTTTAACAAATAAAACTCAGAAGCTGGAGAAATTGCTCAGTGCTGTTCTTCCAGAGGACCAGAGTTCAATTCCCAGTACTCACATGGCAGCTCACAACCATCTATCTCCAGGTTCAGGGAATCCAACCCTCTCTTCTGGCCTCCGAGAACACCAGACACACACATGGTACACAGACATACTACTTGTAGACAAAACAGCCATATATATAAAATGAAATAAATCAAAAAACAAATAAGACTCAGAAGTCCTGGAATACATTTATGTAATCTCTGATATTAATGGCAACTTAAATTAATGGCAATAGAAGCCATGAACTTGCACAAAGTAGGTACTCAAATGGATAGCTTATTTCAAAAGTTTTAGTGTTATTTAAAGCTTAGAATTTCAAACTTCAATTAACTAAAACAGTTACAAAATTAAAAAAAAATTAATAGTTATACAACTGTCTTACCATTTCAGTAATGAACTCAATGACAAGGTCTTCAAGAATATCCACTGACTCAGTGTAAGGATTCTGGTCATCCCCAAACCCATACATCATACACCGTACTGTGAAAGAACAAGAGCTTTGGTTTACTCAGAGACTAATTTCATCAGTACTTTTCCCATAACAACTAGAATTAAACGAAACTATACACAATGGTTTGATAACATAATTATAGCTGCGTGAGGTAGTACATGGCTTTCTAATCCCAGTAGTCAGGAATCAGAGACAAGTGAATCTGAGTTCAGGTCCAGGATGATCTACATACTAAGTTTGTCTCAAACAAACAAAATACTACAATTGTGTCTCCAAGTATGAATTTTGGTATAAAAGGTCTATGCAGTCTTATGACCAGACTTACTATTTAGCCTCCAGAAACCTCCCTTCTTCCTAAGCTACTAAACCCTAATGTTATTTGCCTAATCTCTACCACCCACTCACTAGCCATCACAAGAACACCTTTAAATATAGTACGGACAAAGCTAGCGATAGCGTAGCCTTCCTTTCTTTCCTTTTCTTTTTTTATCTTTTTCTTTTTATGCTCTGGCTGTCCTAGAACTCACTCTATAGACCAGGCTGGCCTCAGACTCACAGAGATCCGCCTGCCTCTGCCTCCCAAATGCTAGGATTAAAGGCAAGCGCCACCACACCTGGTCTGAAAGATTAGCCTTTCCTGAAAGTGATGTGGAAGTGTGGGCATTGGAAAAGAGAAGGCAGAAGGTCTTCAACATTACCATAAAGGGCATGAGATAAAGTGCTCCAATTACCTTCTTATAAGAAACAGGCTGAAGCCGGTTGAGATAGCACATGCCTTTAATCCCAGCATTTGGGAGGTAGAGGCAGGAGAATCTCTGAGTTAGAGGCCAGCCTGGTCTACAGAGTGAGTCCCAAGACAACCAGGACTACACAGAGAAAGCCTGTCTCAAAAAAGCCAAAGAAAAAAGAAGCAGGCTGAAGCCCTTTCAGGCTTCATCTGAAAGAACAGAATATACAAGAGAAGAAAAGTCTAATTCAGAGGAATAAAAATAACTGCAAATAGCTAAAAACTTGTTTAGTATTTCCTATAGGACAGATACTATTTCAAGAATTTTCTTTTTTTCTTCTTTTTTGGTTTTCAAGACAGGGTTTCTCTGTAGCTTTGTGCCTGTCCTGGGACTAGCGCTTGTAGACCAGGCTGGCCTCGAACTCACAGAGATCTGCCTGCCTCTGCCTCCCGAGTGCTGGGATTAAAGGTGTGTGCCACCACCGCCCAGCTTATTTCAAGGCTTTTCATATATAATTCAATTCTTACACAGGCCTCTAATTTAGACACTATTGACGCCCATTCTATGGGTGAGAAAACTAGGGCACCAAGTGAAGTGACTCACCCTAAGGTCACACAGCTAGTTCAAAAGCAAACCTTAAATGTGGCCCAGCGGATCTGAACACAGTAGTAATGCTCTTCTTTGTAGCTTAGAGCAGACAGGACTCCTAAGGACGCTTAACCTATGGTCAATATATTCCAATTACTTCACAGACAGGATTCACACATTCCTGTACATATACATTTTCTGGGAAGAACTGTAATTTTGGTCAGGTTTTCAAAGATGGCTCAGTGGTTAAGAGCACTGGGTGTTCTTCCAGAGGTCCTGAGTTCAATTCCCAGCACCCACATAGCAGTTCATGATCCAATGCTCTCTCTTTTTTTTAATTTATTTATTATGTATACAACATTCTGCCTCCATTTATGCCTCCATTTAAGGCCAGAAGAGGGCGCCAGATCTCATTACAGATGGTTGTGAGCCACGATGTGGTTGCTGGGAATTGAACTCAGGTCCTCTGGAAGAATAGTCAATGCTCTTAACCACTGAGTCATCTCTCCAGCCCCCCAATGCTCTCTTCTGGTGTACAGATATATATATACAGAAAAAGCACTCATATACATAAAATACATAAATAAATCAAAGGGGTATGCAAATGCTGTTAATTTCAGAATGTCTTCTATCTTTGGATAGATATGGATAAGGTCTGTGTGCCCTATGTAGCCAAGGCTGGCCTTACATTCTTGATCCTTCTGTTTCTACCTCCTAAGTGCTGAGATTACAGGTGTGCACCTCCATACTTAGCCTCCTGTTTGTGACAGAATCTCACTATGTAGGCCAGCCTGGCCCAGAATTCTCAATACTCTCGCTTCTACTTCCTAAGTGCCAGGGTTACTTTTATCTCGATCCCAGTGGTGACCATAAGTATACATACACAAATCTGACCAGGTTGCTCTCTTAAAACATGCCCAATTTAAGAGCACTGGCTGCTCTTCCAAAGGACCTGAGTTCAATTCCCAGTAACCTCATAGTGGCTCACAACCATCTGTAATGAGATCTGGTCTCCTCTTCTGTCCTGCAGCCACACATGCAGGCAGAACACTATGTACATAATAAGTAAATAATTTTTTTTTAAAAAAAGAGGAAGATGAAGGGTAGAAAGATGGCTCTGTGGCTAAAGATGCTTCCTGTGCAATCCTGATGATCCAAATTCACCATGTAAAGGTGGAAGGAGAGAATGAACTTCACAAAGTTGTCTACGGCTTTCCTATGTATCATGGGACATGCACATTCATACATACACCAATGAACATATAATAATAATAATAATAACTTTAAAAAAGACAGATTCAACCAGCTGTGGTAGTGCACACCTTTAATCTCAGAACCTGGGAGGCAGAAGCAGGTGGATTTCTATGAGTTCGAGGCCAGCCTCGCCTACAAATAGAATTCCAAGACAGTCAGAACTGCTACATAGACAAAAAGAATAACAATAATAAAGAAAATAATAAAATAAAATAAAGAACAGAGTTTCATTATGCAGCTCTGGCTGACCTGGAACTCACTAAGTAGACCTGGATAGCCTTCCCTAGTGGTGGGATTAAAGGCAAGCACTACCATGACCAACTACATATAGATATTTTAAAAAAGTGCTTAGAGCGTACTTCTAAAAAAAAAGAAATAGGCACATTCATAATTCCTTTTACATTGTTTTTATTCATTTTATTACTGTTAACAATATTTCATTAACTGCTTGAGAGGGAGCTGTGGCAGTGTTTCTCTATGTAGCACAAATTCATAATCCACCAGAGGATTGGGATTATAGATATGTATCATATATTAAGCCTTAGAATAATTCCTATTTAGAAGCAAAAACTGGCCAGAGGCAACCAAAGGTAAGAAAAGAAAGGTGTGACTTGGAAGCCAGCCTGGAGTACAGTGATCCCTTGTGTTCAAAATGTCAAGAGACTTTAGGTCCCAACACAGAAGGAAGAAAACAAATACAGGAGAAGACAAACATTTTCACTTTCTTTTTGAATTCTATTTTTAAAACTTGCCTTTTTTTTCTAGTTCCTTCAAGGTTAAGAAAAAAAAAACCTGCCTTTTTAAGAGACAATTTTAAGCTTACAGATGAGTTATAAAAGTAGGAGAGTTTCTATATGCCCAATATCTAGCTTCCACTCATAACATGTATACAACACATATTCATACTGAGAAACCAATGTTAGTACAAGTACCTTGTTCAGATTGTACTTATTTTTCTGAGGTCCATTTTCTGTTCAGACCCCTTGTGTCTACCTCACCCCGCACCAGAGCTTCGCACATGTTGGGCAGATGCCCTTACCACTGAGCTAGCTATGCGCCCCAGGCCACGACTCCAGACCCTACCCTACTAACCTGTCACACCTCTGTAGATTTCTCCAGACAACTGGTGACAGACCCTTAGCTCTTCCAAGACCTCGACACTTACTGAGAATCCTAGTTAGCTCCTGTAGACTGTTCTGTCTGTTTTCTCGGGATTATACTGAGGCTGGAATGCTTTTACATTATTAGAAAGAATCTCACATCAGGGATAAATACCAATACATCACTCATGATGCTAACTTTAGCTAAAGTGATGCCCGTTATAATTTACCACTGTAAGTTGTATTTTCCTTAAATATTTGAGGAAGACATGTCACAAATATTTTGATGGGTATAATTCACCACTTCATTAGGAACAGAAAACTGACATTATATAAAATGCACATGTTCAGAAGTTGACTGTATTTGGTCAAAAGTAAAGGCACAGAAAAATGACACTGGATGCTTTGAAACTGTGTTACCACACCAAAAGGAAATCTTTAGAATTGGGGATGTGGCTCAGTCAGGAGGGTTCCTGCCAGCATACTCAAGGCTCCAAGTTTGATTCCCAGCACTGAGTAAAACTGGTTGTGGCAGCACATCCCTGGAATCACAGTTCTTGGGAAGTGGAGGCAGAATTAGAAGTTCAAGGTCATCTTCATTTACAAGGGAAACCAAGGCTATAAGAAACCTTCTCAAAAAACAGAGGAACGAGCAAACAAAGACCACAAAACATGATAATGTGGAGTGGGGGACGCTCAGGAGGCCTCAACTCTCTTGAATAACTATAGGCAACTAAAGAAAGGGAGGAACAGTCTTCCCAGAAATGAGCATATCAATTGCTTATCCAAGACCAATGGTCAGCCCTGAAATCACACATACAACTAATACCATGCAGAAAAAGCAAGTTGTACTAACATATTTAGGAGTGTGTGAGAGAGAGAAGTATATGAGGGGGTAGATGGGAGGGTTTGGAAGGAGGAAAAGGAAAGGGGAAATGATGTAATTCTATTATAATTAATAAAATTAAAAACAAACAAAATGGCTCAGGGAAATGGCTCAGAGGTAAGGGCACCTTGCTGCCAAGTCTGCGGGGCTCAGCCTGTCACTGGGAAACACATGGTAGGAGGAGAGAAACGGAGGAAAACAAACAACAGTCTAAGGCCAACCTGGACTACACAGCAAGAGCCTGGCCAAAAAACAGCAAAAATAGATACAAGAAGAAACATGAAGATTCTACTAGTTCAGTGAGAGTGGCTGTGAAGATTCCAAGTTTTTGTCATCACAAAGTTAAAGCAACTGAAGTTGTACTAAAGGTTTGAATGAGAAACACTTTTTTTGTTTTGTTTTGGTTTTTTTTTCAAGACAGTACAGTGTTTCTCTGTAGCTTTGGAGCCTGTCTTGGAACTAGCTCTTGTAGACCAGGCTGGTCTCGAACTCACAGAGATCTGCCTGTCTCTGCTTAAGGACCAATTTCATATCTCCTCATGACACAAAGTAAAACCACATACGAATCATGCAGTTAGCATCAGGGAGATAGAATAGGAAGTAGTCAGGCTTAAACAAAAAATGAAGATACTGGAAAGGATTTCGTTGTTTTGAGACAGGATTTCATGTAGTACAAGCTGGCTTCAAACACACTATGTCACTGCGGATGACACTGTACTCCAAATCCTCCTGTCTCTACCTCTCCCAAGAGCTGGGATTTTGGCTATGTGCACCATGTGTGCATAGAAAAGGAGTTTGACAGTTGAAGGCTGATCTTGCAGTTTCAAGAATTTTTAGATACTACTGCATTCAGGCAGAAATCTATGTTGCTGAACTTTTCAAAGCTCAGCCAAGGACCCTGGGCTTGGAGACGGAGAGTACATTCTCTCGGTGCCTTTCAGAAGCCAGTATGGGCTATGACAAGGAGGAAGAGCTAACCTTGCTGCTGCCCCAAAGAGCCTAACTTGCCTGCTGAAGGAGGAAGACAGAAGGCAGGTACATTATAATCTCCAGCCACTGTCAGTACTGCACACTTCACCACCTTCTGGTCCTGTTCACTGCCTTAGTCCAAAGCCTCAACGCACATCACTTGAAAAGTGGATATACAACTTCATGGTTATCCTCAGCTATGTAATACAAGGCCTGTCTGGGATGTATGAGACCCTGCTAAAAACAAAACAAAAGAAGGGAAACACAGCAACAAAACCAAACCAAAACAGGCAAAGGGTGGCGGTGGTGCTCAGGCTGTGCCTCAGTTAGCAGCAGAGTGCCAGCCTAGCATACACAGAGCCTAGGTGCGACCCTCAGCAAGGCATGGACAGAGTCTCTGAGTCTAGCACCAGGGAAGTAAAGCAGGAAGATCAGAAGGTCAAAGGACTGGAGAGATGGCTCAGCGGTTAAGAGCAATGGCTGTTCTTCCAGAGGTCCTGAGTTCAATTCCCAGCAACCACATGGTAGTTCACAACTATCTATGAGATCTGGTGCCTTGTTCTGGCCTGCAGGCATGCATGCAGACAGAAACACTGTATACAAAATAAATAAATAAATCTTTAATGGGGCAGTGGTGGTGGTGCAAGCCTTTAATCCAAGCACTCGGGAGGCAGAGGCAGGTGGATCTCTGAGTTCGAGGCCAGCCTGGTCTACAAGAGCTAGTTCCAGGACAGGTTCCAAAGCTACAGAGAACCCCTGTGTCAAAAAAAAAAAAAAAAAAAAAAAGAAAGAAAGAAAAGAAAAAGAAGTTCAAAAGAAGTTCAAAAACCAGACTCAATTATATACCAAGTTTAGACCCATACTGGAATACATAAAACCTTACCTCAATGCTGGGCAGTGGTGGCACACACCTTTAATCACAGCATTCGGGAAGCAGAGGCAGGTGGATCTCTGTGAGTTCAAGGCCAGCCTGGTCTATAGAGCAAGTTCCAGGACTGGCTCCATAGCTACTGGGAAATCCTGTCTCAGAAAAAAAGAAAACAAAACACCCTACTTCAGCTGGGTGGTGGTGGCCCACACACATCTTCAATCTCAGCACCCAGGAGGCAGAGGCAGACAGATCTGAGTTTGAGGGCAGCCTGGTCTACAGAGAGAGTTCCAGGGCAGCGAGGGCTACACAGAAAAACCCTGTCTCAAGAAAACAAAAGAAATAACAAAACAAAGATAAAACCCAGCCCCCCCCCCAAAAAGGTGATCATGACCACATTCATCATCTTATATGCCATACACAGAGAAAATTAGTACATACTGTTCAAAAAACAGTTATGCTGAACATAGGGGTACACACGTGTAAGCCCAGTACTTGAGAGCCTAAGGCAGGAAGACTGCTACCAATCCAAAACTAGCTTGGGCTACATGTTGAGCACCAGAGTAGCCAAGGGTATATAGACTATCTTTTGAAAAAATAAGCAAAACAACAATAAAAACAGGCAACTTTATAGGCAAATCTGAGAACACTCTCCCTTTAGGCAAGCATATGCAGAAGAATACATCTACTTCTAAAAGGATGTGTTCGAGAGCTTTCACCATCTACGATAAAAGCATTGCAAAATACAACTTACGTTCTTTGGAGAAAAGTCTCTTTCTTTTCCCCTGTCCACCTTCTGCTCCTCCTCCAATTTCTTCATTTTCCTCCTCAAACTAGAAGTTTAAAAATACATAAAGACAAGTCAAATGACTGTTCTGCAATTGATAGTCCACTGAGCGTCCCTTCTCTCCTTTTGTCTTTTTTTTTTTTTTTTGAAAGACACCATTTATGTGTATTGTGTGTGCCTACATTGATTGACCATGTGCCTATTGGTGACCTAAGGCCAGAGGCCAAAACTGGATGTCCAGTCCACTGGAGCTGTAGTTATAGGTGACTGTAGATTGCCAGATGTGACAGTAAGTGTTCTTTTGTTTTTTGTTTTTTTGTTTTTTCGAGACAGGGTTTCTCTGTGGCTCTGGAGCCTGTCCTGAAACTAGCTTTTGTAGACCAGGCTGGCCTCGAACTCACAGAGATCCGCCTGCCTCTGCCTCCCCAGTGCTGGGATTAAAGGCATGCGCCACCGCCAGGCCACAGTAAGTGTTCTTAACCACTAAGCTATCTCTCTACGTTTTTTTGTTTGTTTGTTTTGAGACAAGGTCTCATTATGTACCCCTGTCTGCCTGGAACTCGAGATCCACTTGCCTCTGCCTCCTGAGTGGTGTGTACCACCACTCCCAGTGAGTAACCCTTTCTCATATTCAATAGTAATAAGCTGAACCAAACAGCACAGAATCATAAAACTTAGCATCAAAGACCTAGTCAGTCCACTTCTCAAGTCACACAGAAAGGCTTCTTTTATGGCCCCTAACAACACTACACTTTATGTGTGTAAAAGTTCTAATGACCTTAGGTTCTGGGTTTTGTTTTCAGCCAACTAAGTTGTCAGACTACTAGGCAATACTGCAGTAAAAGACCTGCTACGGATCTGAAGTCTACTCTCTGCTGTCATCGGAATCAACATCTACTAAGGACCTACAATACAAGGCTAAAGGCTTTCCTTAAGTGGGCCTGATCCTATCTCATGACAAGAAAACCAATGTCTGAAGTTAAATAACTTTCTCAGAGAGAGTTTGGACTTCAAGCTTCCTGGCTTTACATCGTTTCTCCGTTTCTCACTAGTTTTGTTAGCAGCTGGGCTGCTGGTCCCGCAGTATTAGCTCTGATCTCCCATAGCCCTCCTGGTGTCTTCGAAGTGTCTGGCAGACCCAGATCAAAGGGAAGCCTCCTTGCCACTCTTCCTTCCCGTCCTGCCTGTCCCACGACTAAGGTAAATCTGAGGCAAACACTGCGGGGCCCCCACACTCTAGGCTGGATTCCCTGCGGAACGCGAGGTTCAGACGGCCTCCGCCAGGGAGCCCGAGGGAGTGAGGACACAGGCTATGGCAGAAGCGCTCACTCACGGTGGGATCTTCCTCCTCATCTGCCATCCTAGCTGCCCGCCAGCCTTCTGAGCGCCGCCCGCGAGCCGCTAGCGGCTTTTATAAGGTCCTGTGCGTCACTTCCGGCCAGGCGGGCGCTGCGTCGGCACGAACGCGCCTCGTTCTCCTCCGCCCGTCCTCCACACTGGCTAAAATGCAGTGACGCGCTCGTAGGCGTGGACTCCAGAAGAAGGAATTAAACAGTAAGAAGCCGGGAGTGGAGTTCGTCCTGCACTGGGGAGGGTGAGACGAGGCAAGAGGGTCTCGGATTCGAGAGCAGCCTAGGCTACCTACATGAGCCCGCGTCTCAGAAAATATAGAGGACAGATTTGTACGCATGCATGGAGGTTTATACATGCTTGTAATTCCAGCTCTGGAGACACGATGGATTTTACCTTCCGGGGC
Source organism: Ondatra zibethicus (assembly GCA_004026605.1). Taxonomy (NCBI): domain Eukaryota; kingdom Metazoa; phylum Chordata; class Mammalia; order Rodentia; family Cricetidae; genus Ondatra; species Ondatra zibethicus. The sequence goes on along the minus strand of PVIU01008237.1, from coordinate 49,211 downwards.
TGATGCACTCAAGTACACAAGCCACACAATCTGTCATACAATGTTTTTAAATATAATCTTTATGTGTACGCGTGTTTCGCCTGTATGTGTGCAGAAGAGGGCACCTGATTTCCCGGGGACCGGGGTTAAAGATTGTGAGCTCTATGTGGGTGCTGGGAATCAAACCGAGGTCTCTGGAATCCACAGAGCCGTCTCTCCAGCCCCCGTTAATACAGATAACTTTTTAAAAATATATAATTTATTATTATTATTATTACTATTATATATATATATATAAAAGGATGGTTCAGCCAGTAAAAGCTCTAGCGGAGTAAGCCTCAGGACCAGATTCAATCCCTGAGACCTGTATAAAAGATGAAAGCTGAAGCCTGGTGGTGGTGGTGGTACCCGCCTTCAATCCCAGCACTCAGGAAGCAGAGGAAGGCAGATCTCCATGAGTTCTAAGCCAGCCTGGTCTACAAGAGCTAGTTCCAGGACAGGCACCAAAGCTACAGAGAAACCCTGTCTTGGGGAGCAAAAAAAGATGGAAGATGAGGAAACTGATTACATAAGGTTGTCCTCTAGCTACAATAATAAGTAAAAGTTTTAAAATTAAAAAAGAGCAGAATGCGGTGATGCATGCCTATAATCCCAGCCTGCAGAAAGATTTCCATGAGTTCCAGTCCAGCCAATGGCTACATAATTATACCATGTCTTTAAAATTTAAAAAAAAAAAGTGGGATCTTGAAATTTGTGGGCAAATGATAAATCTAGAAAACATCACATTGACTGAGGTAACCCAGACCCAGAAAGACAAATATCATGTGTACTCACTCATAAGTGGCTTTTAGACATAAAGCAAAGAAAAAAACATCCTACAATTCACAATCCCAGAGAACCTAGACAACAAAGAGGACCCTAAGAGAGACATACATGGATTTAATCTACATAGTAAGTAGAAAAAGACAAGATCTCCTGAGTAAATTGGGAGCATGGAGATCATAGGAGAGGGTAGAAGGTGGGGGGACGGGAGCAGAGAAAAAATATATAGCCAATAAAAACAATAAAAATTATATAAATAAGTTTTAAAAGGGGGTTATTATTTTAATTATTAGAGAAATAACATCACGAGCTTAGTAGGAGTACCTTGTCACTCCAACTTGTTCCTTTGGATCTGATCAATGCCTCCTGATTCCAGAAGCAAAGTTGTGCTATATCCAAATGTCAGTCAAGGGTCTTTGGCATGGCTAAAGGATGTACAGCCATGAGCCATTTCAAGGATTTGCAAGTTATTAGCTCCCCGGTTCCCGGGGGGGGGGGTGAGAGCACTAAGGCTGAGAGGCCTCAGAAATGACCTCAAAGTTGTCAGAAATGGCTTCAGAGTTTTCCTAGAGTTTTACACTTTCACTTCTAGTTCTCAAAGGAACAGTATTCTTAAACTGAGAGGATTTGGAAATTTGGGAGGGTACATTTTTTTTGGTCAGAGCAGAGAAAACCACACTGGAAGGCTAGAGCTGGACTTGTAAAATGACCGTTAGTGTAGGAGAGGGCAACCTAACAATAGCAAAATAAACCCGTCCAGTGCTGCCCATGATTTCCTGCTCCACGGAACAACAGTGAGCGAAAAGGATGATTATCTGACATTCAAACCTCTCTGTTAACATAGTCACAGAGTGAATTGTCCCCACTTTAAACATACTTTGAAACCAAGCATGGAGAACATCTACAGTCCCAGCACCGGAGAGAATGAAGCAAGAAAGTGGCAGTGCCCAGCCTGGGTAACATAATGAGACTCCCTCATCCTCCTATTTGCTATGGGAACTCCTTCAGCCAATAGCCTTTCAGATACCAGTCCACTTTGGGCATGGTCTCATGTACTATAAATGCAGATGAAAAGCGTGCCCAGGTTTCTGGGCTGCTGGATTCGGTTCCAGTTCTCAGTGCACATAGAGGACTGTAGATTGCTACTGTTTCTGTGAGTGTTGGACTAGGAGTCCAAGCTCTAGGGAAGAGTTGCTTCAAGACACCATCCAGACACCACAGTCGATGCAAAAGCATGAGGATTTTTTAATTCTGTCGCGACAGGGTCTTTCAGCATTCGAGAAGCCAGAAAGACCCCGATAGTTGTTAGAGCCCATCCTTTAAAGCAAAAGGCTATAGAAACAAGGGGGGAGCCCGAGGGTTGTTTTCCAACTAATTGGATTGGCTTGTTCAAAGGGCTACTAGCAGTGATTGGTTTGTGCCAGGGTAGGAGAATGGTTGTGTGATCAAGTGAGGTAAGAGGGAGTCTCTGTGGGTCACTTTGCCCGTTTCCCAGGGGCTGAATCAAAACACCAGGAACTGAGTCAACACCTAAGGGTTATCTTGCCCCTATTCAGTAGAACATTTACAAAGACTCAGGGAGATGATGGAAAGTTTCCAACATTCGTGTGTGGATGACTGTCACATCTCCAGGAGAGAGGTGTGTAATACTGAGAGGCCTCAGAAATGCATTTAGAGCTGAGAGGCTTCAGAAATGCATTTAGAGTCTTTCATGAGTTTATACCCCAATAAATAAACCTTTGTTATACTCCATTCTGGACTACTTTGGAACTCTTTTGTATGCCAACACCTATTCCTATAAATATACATTGAGGTTTTGTTATTTTTTTGAATTTCTTTCCTGTTGTTTAGATCTTAGTAAAAACTGTGGATTGTTTCAGAAAGTGATGTCACTAAAGGAATTTTTTTTCCGAGACAGGGTTTCTCTGTAGCTTTGGAGCCTGTCCTGGAACTAGCTTTTGTAGACCAGGCTGGCGTGGAACTCACAGAGATCTGCCTGCCTCTGCCTCCCTTTAATCTGGGATTAAAGGTGGGCACTACCACATTCAGGTTTAGTCCTCTCTTTAATAATACAAAGTATCAATATACACCTGAATAAGTTTGTCTCTATAGCTCCTGCATTGAAAATCTAAACTTGGCTAGTGTGGTGGCACAGGCCTTTAATCCCAGCACTCAAGAGGCAGAGACAGAGGTAGAACTCTGAGTTTGAGGCCAGGGTGGTCTATAGAGTGAGTTCCAGGACAGCCAGAGCTACCCAGAGAAACCTTGACTCAAAACAACAACAAAAAGGAATCTAGGCTTCTGTTATAGAGATGACTCAGTGGTTCTTACAGAGGACCTGGACTCAATTCCCAGCAACCACATGTGGTTCACCTCAGTCTCTTAACTCCAGCTCTAGAGGATCTGTTGTCCTCTTCTGGCCTCCAGGGGCACTGTATATAGCAGTACACTTGGCAGACACGCAAGACACTCACACACATAAAATTCAAAAAAATAAAATCTTTTTAAAAAATACTAGAATTATTGTATCCTCTATGTATTTACATATCAAAACATGAATTATTGTTTTGATGGTGCTGGTCACACACACACGTGTGTGTGGGTTTTTTAATATAGAATCTCACGTAGCCCATGTTGGCCTAAAACTTACTATGTAGCTGAGGATAACCTTGAACTCCTGATCTTCCAATCTCTTCAAGTGGTAGAATTACAAGCATGTGCCACGTCAGCTCTGTTTCAAAGTATATTAGAAGGCAGTTGTATTTGGTATTTATTGTATAAAAAGCATAATAAAACTTGGTGACAAAACACATTTTTAAAGCTGGGCATAGTGGTATATGCCTGTAATACCAAGAAGACAGAAGCAAAAGAACCACCATGAGTTCCAGGCAAGCCAGGACTCTGCAGCAAGACCTGTCTCAAAAACACAACAAACACTGAGTGGGAGGTGGCTCAGTAGGTAAAGGCTCTCGCCACTAAGCTGGACAACCAGAGTTTGATTCCCAGGCTCCATATAGAAGAAGGAGAAAACCAGCTTCCACAAGTCTGCACACACACAGAGAAACACTAATTAATTAATTAATTAAATGTAATACAAAGTTTAAACAACACAACACAATGTATTGGGGGCAGGAATCTGGGTGTGTTTTAGTTGGTGTTTCTAGTTCATCTGCAGTCTGTTAGCTGGGCCTGTAGTCATATCTGAGGTGTTGGGAGGGACAGATCCATGTCTACAGCCACCGTGGCTGTCAGCAGGATTCAGTTCCTTCAGGTTGTGGGTCTCCAGGCCTCTGTTCTTTCTTATAGCTTGCCCACGAGACCCATCAGTTCTTTACCATGCAGTCTGCCTTAGTATGGGTTTTATTGCTGTGAAGAGACACAATGACCATGGCAACTCTTATAAAAAAAAAACATTTAATTGAGGGGGCTCACTTACAGTTTTAGAGGTTCAGCCCATTATCATCGTGACGGGGAGCATGGCAGCATGCAGGCAGATGTGGTCCTCGAGCTGAGAGTGCTACACTTGCAGGCAACAGAAAGCCAACTGACACACGGATGGTATTCTGAGTGTATGCAACCTCAAAGCCCATCCCCACAGTGACACACTTCCTCCAGCAAGGCCAGACCTCCTAATAATGTTACTCCCTTTGGTGGCCATTTTCTTTCAAACTACCACACAGTCCTTCCATAAGGAACCTACAATATGGCAGGCAGCTGGTTTCCCTCAGAGCAGACAAATTAGGAAACCCAAAAAGAACACCCGGAAGAAAGAAGCCATGTTTTTATTTTTTTAACCTAATTTTGGAAGTGACATCTCATTATTCCTATTCTGTTCTGTAGATTTGAGTCAATGAGTGCAGCCCACGATCAAGGAGAGGGATTACAGAAGGACAAAAATATCAGAAGGGGAGTTCAATGGGGCTCCCAGAAGCCACGTACCACATTATATTACATTATCAATGAATTTAATCTCAGAACAGTGAAGAAAACACTTGTTATTTAAGAAGGACTGTTGCAGGAGGAGGAAATAGGAGAGGGGGTGGCCATATGCTTAAATTACATGATATGCTTGTATAAAAATATCATTATGAAACATCATTTTGTACAATGGATATTCACTGTAAATTGGTTATGGAGGCAGGGGAACTGCACCAGTGTTAAAGATTCTACAAGGCCCGAGCCTGGCATGGTGGAACATGCCTTTAATCCCAGCACTCTGTGTACTATAAGTTGGGAGCATCACCCCAGCCCCTGGCCTGGGAGTTGCGTTGGTCCAGACTCCAACTCCCAGCCTGCCAAGCGCTGACCCCTTTGGGGGAGGGGGGTCAGGACCACTCCCACAGGGTATTATGCAGCAGCCCAGGGAAAAAACAAGTGGTTTTGGGTTTTGCATGTGCTCTCCCTCTGTCTCCCCCCTCCATGCTCCTGGCCACCCAAAAAGCACGGAATTCATTAAATGTGGGCATTTTTGATTCGGTCTAATCTGGTTTGATTGACAGAGAGGTGGTTAGGAAATATTCCTAACACTCTGGATACAGAGGTAAGCAGGTCTCTGAGAGTTTGAGGGAAGCCTGGTCTACACCTCCATAGAGAGAGCCTTTCTCAAAAGGCAAAACAATAACAAAAAACATTGCAAGTCAAAGCCAAATTATCTTGGCCTGTGTTTAGTCCCTTTGAATCACACTGCAGTTTTTTGTTTTGTTTGAGACCTTACATATTCCAAGCTTGTCTGAAACTCACTATATATCTGAGGTTGATCTCAAATTTCTGATCATTCAGCCTCCAACTTCCATCTCTTGAGTGAAAGAGATCTCCCTGCCCTCCCCCTCCCCGCCCCATTCCCCTTCCCATCCCCCCTTCCAACATCAGGAGCTTTCTCCTGGATTTAGGATTGGGAACAAAGTACACCCAAACACCAGTTTTTACAGAGAGCCTTTATTAATCAGGGAAGAAAAGTTAAAGTAGCTGCTTTCTGACTCAGGCAGAAAACAGCAGGAAAAGACCTTGCAGGTGTGATTTTTAAGAGAAGGAAAAGGGGAGGTCTGTGTTAGAATGGGCTAGGATGCAGTGGTAAAGGAGATAGAGGATGAGGGAGAAGGGGAAGGGAACAGGGATATTTGTCCTGAAGGGACAACGGGCTGCCTCTGGACAGAAGGGAGACAGACATGGCACATAGGCAAATGGTGGTTTATAAAGGTAAAAGGGGAAACTCCATGTTAGGGTGATGTGTTTAATTTTAACTGGGCATATTAGTTAGGTGAACCAAAGTGGGTTTTCGATTGCTGGACTTTGGTAGTGAGCCTTGGGAGGAAGAAGTGGAATAAGGGACTAGACCTTAGTGGCTAGCTTTAGGAATGTAATCTAATGGTTTTTACCAAGACAGAGGGAATGAGGAGAAGGGCAAGGCCTACCAGAGCCACATGTTCAAGTGGGCTAGTGTCCCTTCATTGAGTGTTAGGATTACAGTATGCACCAGCATGATCAGTAGTGCAGAGCTCTGTATATGCTAAGCCAAGCACTCTACCAACCAAGTTAAATCTCCAGTTCCCTGTAGTTCTCTTGAAAGTCACTTATTGACCTAACAAATACCTTTAAAATATATTCTTACCAAACCATTAGTTTCTACCAGTCTAAGAGCTAAGACCCAGTTTTCTTTCTCAGATTTCTGTTTGTTGTTCTAGATATGATCTCTCAGCTTCCTGTTCCTGCCACCATGCCTGTTGCTTGTTACAATACCTCTGTTCCACCATGATGGACTCTTATCCCTCTAAAACGGTAAGCCAAAGCAAACTCTTCTTTATAAGGTCGCTAGGTCACTCAAGATGACCGGAAGATACCCCATATGCAATTGCAGAGAGCAGCTTTATTCTCAAGAAAAAACAGCATGCTGGGGCCTACCAAAAATGGCTTTAGCTCCGAGGGAGGGTGAGGCATCCCCTTAATTTGAAGCCTGCTCAGGGAAATTCCATCTGTGGTTAAGTGTACTTGAAGTGATTGGGTATAGACTCTTAATGATACAGTTATTGTTTTATGATTGGCTCATGACATCTGGTCAGCAACTTTGGTTGCCGTGTCAGAGGTCTGTCTGCTGTGTCGGGGGTCTGACATAAGTTCCTGCTTATGGCAAGGTAGGACCGTGATTGGATACCAGACTGGACATACTTCCTGAGAGTCTGCATGAAGCTAGACATGAGTCAGCATAGAATGGAGGGGTAATATGGGACAGAGGTCTTAGCAAACTGGCCCCTGGAAGAAACAACTGGCCCTGGTCCCTTCACCTCTAAGTGTCTTCTATAAGATATGGTGTTTCTCACAGCAACAGAAAACTAACTGATATAGGAGCAAACTGCATCCGTACTCCCAGGCGATTGTCACTTTGGCTCAGAAATAAATCATCCTTTATTCTCTTTAAGATCTGTGGTTTTGCCGGGCGGTGGTGGCGCACACCTTTAATCCCAGCACTCGGGAGGCAGAGGCAGGTGGATCTTTGTGAGTTTGAGGCCAGCCTGGTCTACAAGAGCTAGTTCCAGTAAGGGTGCTCCAAAGCTACAGAGAAACTCTGCCTCGAAAAACCAAAAAATAAATAAATAAAATAAAATTTGTGGTTTTGCGTCAACCGTATTAATTTTAAAGTTAAGAAAGCAGGAGCTGGGCAGATGGTAAGTGGGTAAGCATGCACGCGTGAGGACCTCAACCGCCCCTAGTGCCCACAAAAGTGCAAACATAGCTGTATGCCCTTGTAACCCTAGCACTGTAGGGGAGAGACAGGAGAGTCACTGGGGCTTCTAGCTGCCAGCCTGCCTCCAGGGGCATTAAAAGACCCAGATCCAAAGGGATAATGTGGAGGATTAGAACAAGATGGGCCTTCCTAATAAGCATAGCCACATACACACACGTTTGCACCCACCATAAACACGCATCAAAAAATAAAGTAAAAAAAAAAAAAAGCAGTGGCTGGAGAGTTGGCTCAGAGCTTAAGAGCACTGACTGTTTTTCCAGAGGTCCTGAGTTCAATTTCCAACAACCATATGGTGGCACATAGCCATTTGTAATAAGATCTGGTGCCCTCTTCTGGCCTGCAGGCAGACATGCAGACAGAACACTGTATACATAATAAATAAATAAATCTTAAAAAAGAAAGAAAAGCAAGACTGCAAAGCTCCTGCCCCTCACCATACCCATTTGAAAAAAAAAATAAAGATTGAAAAGCCTGACAAGATTGAGATTTAGGCAGTGGTGGAACTTGACCAGGGAGTCAGTCATAAAATATTCAGTGCCCATTATCAAAGTATCATGGAAGTAAAAATACATACTGTAAAGTACTAGGAGTGATCAGAAATAACAGACTAGCAACACGACCAGGCTTATGAGCTGTGCTAAGAAAAACAGTATGAAACACAATGAAATCTAAACACCGTTTATGTAAATTAAAGATACAAAAACCATATATTTTACAGGAACCTATAAAAAAGGGAGCAACACAGCCAGTCATGATGTCACACGCCTTTTATCCTGGCACTTGAAAGGTAGAGACGGGATGATCTCTGTGAGTTTGAGTCTAGTCTGTTCTACATAGTGAACTCCAGACAACCACAGCTACATAGGGAGACCCTGTCTCAAACAAAACAAAACAAACAAACAAAAATGTATGAGACACCGAATGTATGGGAAAGTCTGTAGCATAGGAAAGGTGGGAATAGAGCATAAAGGAATAAGGGAAGAGCAAAGGACTATGGGAGGACCACTTATACTAGCAAAGGACTATGGGAGGGTCACTTATGCTAGCAAAGGACTGTGGGAGGGTCACTTAAGCTCGCAAAGGACTGTGGGAGGACCACTTAAGTTTGCAAAGGACTATGGAAGGACCACTTAAGCTCGCAAAGGACTGTGGGAGGACCACTTATGCCAGCAAAGGACTGTGGGAGGACCACTTATGCCAGCAAGCCATGAGCTATGAAGCATGGATATAATTCAACCCTCTGAACTTAAACCCCAAAACATCAACTGGAAAAAAATTGAGTGTAGTGAGCAAAGCAGACATAAAGGTGAGTAGAAAGCCCTGGTGCGTGTAATGGTATGTCCTGTCCCTTTAAGAGACAAGCCCCGCCCACTCCCTCCCCTTCCCCCAGGCAACTGGATCTTCCTTCTTCTTCCAGCCTGCAAATTCTCTCCTTTCTGTCTCTCTCCTAAAGAGGTAGCTTCTCCTCTCCTTTCCCCCCTTCCTCTCCCCCTTTTCTCTCTCCCCTCCCCTCTGTTTCTCTTTCTCTCTCCTCATCTCCCTTCTCCTCCCCTTCCCCCCTTCCCCTTTCCCTTCCATAACCCACTGAATAAACTATACCCAAACCCTCTCTCTGCATGGCGTGTCTATCCGTCTCCATCTCTCACCCACCGAGGCTGCTGAGGTCTCTCACCCCCCCACCCCACCTCCATGCGACTCCCTATCTGGGACCTGCTGCCCCTCGTGGCCCATGGGGCCCTCGGGGAATGGTGCCATTTTATTTTTACCATTACAGTGTGCTTCTACAAGAAGTTCAGAGTGGACTCTAGAGTCAAGTTAGGGTTGGAGGGGCAATGTCTCATGGGCAGCCATTACTGAGGATGGACGGGGCTTAAAGAGCAAGAAGCTAGGCAGATTAGTTACTTTAGTTTTAGGAATTGTCATTGTTTAGTCAAATTGAGTGACCTCTGAAAATGAGTGGCCATGGCTGACTTCCTTGTTTGCTCTTCCTTGTTTGACAGTTTTCTCTGAATTGAAATATTCCACACAGGAGGGAGAGAGGCTCACATCTCACATATCTTGGAGAACAGAAACTCAGATGATGCTGAGTGACTGGCACCAGCAGCTTAAAATGCAATAAATACTCTGGGTGCTGGGGGAGGGGGTCTCTGACTCAGACAGTCCAGCTCCCTGCCAGCTGGGGCAGCTTTCCTGAGTCCCCATCAGTGCTGAGGTGGGCTTTTGTGTGATGCAGCTGCTTTTGAGTCATCTTGACCCTCGTGTGTGACCCTCATCCAAATCCTGTTAGTAATCACAGCAAAAGGACAGTTTACCGTGTTAGACGCTGGTGCCATCATTACTTTGGTTTGTCATTGGCTCCCTTTCTGACCCAAAAGATGTGTGTGAGTGTGTGTGTATGCGTGTGTGTGCGCGCGTGTGCGTGTGTGTGTCTGTGTGTGTGTGTGTGTGTGTGTGTAGTGCCTCCCCAGGAAACGTCTGTCACACAACATTCTTCTTTCCAATTCTGACATTCCAGTTCTCCATGACCATGTTCAGTTATTCATGCAATGGTTTCAATGTTTTTAGATTTACTTATATGTTTATTGTGTGCATCTGTACATATGTGCCGTGGTACTTATGTGACTGAAAATGGACAATATGCAGGAATTGGTACCCTCCTTCTACCATGCAGATTCCAGGGATTGAACTCGGGCTGTCAACCTCGGCAGCAAGCGCCTTACCCATTGGGCCATTTCCCAGGCCCTGCAATAAATAATTGACAAGCAACTGCCAGATATTCAGCATCAATAAATGACAAACAATGCAAGGGAGCCTTCCAGCATGGCAGGCGAAGGAATTTGATAGCATGCACTTTAGAAGCACCTATTGGGGAAGGCCATCCAAGGTCAGAGGAAGCCTTCTTTGAGCAGGTGGAGATTCAGCCAAGGCCTGAGAGATGCGTGGGGTTTGCCAGTAAAGAAAGCAAGTGCAGTGTGCTCAGCCCTCAGCCCTTCCCCGCTGGAATGTCTTTCCTCCTATTGCGACACTGCCTGTTCCTCAGGCCCAGGGAGATGGCTGCTCTTTGATAAAGCCTTCTCTGACTGAAAGCAGTTTCTCCTTCATTCTCCCACAGCACTTAGTAATTTTTCTTTGACAACTCTCACTTCCTGCCTCATTTTTCTGGTTATTTCTATAGGCAGCTTATCGGTTTCTACTAAATCGTAAACTCACTAAGAACGGAGTCTGTTTCTCATTCATCTCGACTCCCTCTCTGTGGTTGACACATTCCTTACTCTTAGAAGTCTGGAAACAAATGTGTATAGCGTAGGGAATGCCTGTTTGACGTCCCTTTTCAAATGGTTTTCATTCAAATGAAGCTATTGTTGCAAGCTATGCCTTCAGTACTGAACTTACTCTTTGGTTAAACCAGAATGCTCCAGTCATGGTCCCCAAGACTGATTGGTGTTCGCCACAATGACCACAGCAGTCTTAACAAACAGGCCACTGTTCTGGGCTGACAGCGTTTTGGCAAGAACTGCCAGCTCTCCGGTGTCAGCTGAAATGAACTGATGAAGGAGTGTGAATTGAGGCGCCCGGTTCAGCGGGGCTCTATTTACTCCTTGCATTTGAGCTCTGAGAGCCAGTGACCCAGGCTTCAGCCTGATGTGAAACATGTCAGCAGGGATGGATGACACCAAGGCTGTGGGGCTTTCCAGTGAGACAGAAACAATGCTTGGGACAAAAATCCCCAAAGACCAGCATGGGTGGAGAGCACTGAAATCTGAGGCCATGTGGTAACAAGTGAGGGCGGCTCCGATGCTGCAGAGACCCAGGTCCTGATCCAGCTACCCACAGGCTCTCACTCGTGCTCCTTCTTGCAGACTCTCATTTGATTTCTCATTTAAAAATATTCCACAGATAGTTTACAAAATCAAAAACAATGTCAGATGTACGATGACTGTATACTCTTAAATTTGTATATTCCGCTGTCTTACCTAATAGGTTTTGTTCTCTGGGAAGCAGGGACTTATTTTTGCCGCTATCTCCTCAAAACCTAACAAGTGCCCAGCACATCATAAATACTGGTAAATACCTTTTACACAAATGAACATCAGCGATGGTAGCTAGTTTTTGTCCATTTGTTTTTGGTATTTTGTTTCTTGTTTTTGTTTTTGAGACAGGGCTTCTCTGTGTGGCCATGGCTGTCCTGGAACTCGCTCTGTAGACCAGGCTGGCCTCAAACTCAGAGATCCACCTGCCTCTGCCTCCCGAGTACTTGGGTTAAAGGCCTGTGCCTCCACTGCCCGGCTAGTCTTGATAGAGTAATACTTCACATCAACTACTGTTGTAAACAGTAGTTCACTTAATCCAATGGCCCTAGAAAGGTTATACCATGCTAATGAAATATTACAGCAGAGAAAACAACATGTATGTATAAACTGATGACATGATCGCTCCCAGGAATGGGAAGTTTTATTGTAGATATGAGAGAGAGAAAACAGCCAGAGGCATCTATGGGAGCCCAAGCAGAGAGAGAAAGCAGTAGGCTGAATACAGCCCACAGACTGGGCATGGCCAGTGCTAGGGAAGTGGGAGAGAGAAGAGAAAACTTGTAAAAATGGCAGGAGCAGGAACGGAAGGGGAGCACAGGGAAAACAGCTGGGTTTCAAGAAGGCTGAGTAGCTGTCAGGAGGGAAGCTCTGAGCTGAAGGGAGTTTAGAGTAGGGGAGGAGGCGAGAAGGAAGGGCTAGATGCTAGCGTGGACTTTGAACTGTGCTACTGTAGGAGCCTGGAGGCCAGCACACGTGTTGGTTGCTAGGAAGTGACTCCCTCTGACGGACAGTAACCGGCTTTACAAGTTCCTGAGGATGATGGCTTTTATCTAGCTGTCAGAAATCCTCCTATAGTCCAGGTTGAGCTCATTTCTAGACATTTGGACTGCCTTTCGGGGAATTGGAGTTTCCTTTGGACCTGACGTGTGTGTGTGTGTGTGTGTGTGTGTGTGTATTAATTTTGTTGAGTTGGAGTCTACACAGCCTTGGTTGGCCCAGAATTTGCTGTGTAGACCAGACTGGTCCTGAATTGACAAGGATTGCATTATCTGCCCCCCAAGTGCTGGGATTACTTGAAGTAATAAAATTGATGTTATAAAGGACTTAGTGATAGATTTGATTAGGAAACAGTAAACCACACAAGTGGACAGTTAAAGGAGCAGTGCCTTCAAAATACCCAAAGATAAGTAGCATGCTAACCAGGCCTCATAGACAAGTGAAATTTATGATGCCCGGATGTGAATGTTTCCTCACCAGGACTGACCTGCTGCCATTTGGTCACATCTGCCATTAGACATACCTCTCAGAGGGTAGCTCAAGAGGGCGTCTTAGAGTCACAACCACCATCAAATCCTGCTCTGCAATTAAGTCCCCTGTGTTCTTAACAGGAAAGACATAGTTTTGCCAGGTGGACAAGATGACTCTGGATAACAGCCATTCAAAAAAAAAAAAAACACTGCTATACTTAAAATAATTCTGGCAATAGGTAACATTTCTGCTTTGTAAATCTCTTATGTGCCTAAGAAGCCAGACTTGTAGTATCCTGTCTCTGTTCAAATTGATCGAAGTGTAACCTGGGGCTGGGCCCTAAAAGAGACTTAAGGTGACAATGTGGAATGCATAAGCTTATCGTGTATATGAGTTAGTAAACTCTTCTGTCAAGGCCCGCTCTAACTTAGGCATTAACCACAGTCAGCCAGGCACTTTAGTATAGAGCTTTTCTTCCTTCATCTCTAAGTGTGAGGAGGGATTTTTGACTAGGAAGGCATATTCTGTAACTAACTGGCTCTCCTGAAACTAGAGGACCAGGGCTGGAGCCAGAGGTCCTGAGTTCAATTTCCAGCAACCACGTGGTGGCTCATAACCATCTATAATGAGATCTGGTGCCCTCTTCTGGCCCACAGGGATACATGCGGGCAGAATATTGTATATATAATAAATAATAGATCTTTAAAAAAATTTTTTAAAAATTAACAAAAAAGAAACTAGAGGACCAGACAGTTGTGAACCTAACTCAGGTCTTTAGCAAGAGCAACAAATGCTCTTAGCCATCTCGACAGTCCTGTTTTGGTTTGTGGAATGCCCTGTGTGTATGCCCACACATATGGAATCTGAGCGACTGTCTGGCTTAGCTTAGTTTTTTCCTACGTATCTTTTATTTTTTGATGCTGTAATTTCCTAATTTAAGTATGCTTTCTCAGGAGTCTTTCCTATATTAAACTTCGTTATAGCCGTCGTTGCTGGTGATGGTTTCCCCCTCCTCTTCACTCTCTCCATTTCAAACCTGAGTTTTCTTCTAGGTGACCAGACAGTTCACAGCCAGCAGATGGCACTGTAGCAGGAATGAACAGAATTCTTAGTTGTTTTTTGACAACCACTCTCATGATTTAGTGCATCACTTTCACCCAGACTCTAATAAAGCTGACTGAATTGTGCATAATTAAAGGTTCCAGCTTACAAAGTAGAACCTACAGCCTTGTCTCCGGTACCCCACTCCATTATTAGACTGATACCTTTCATCATCTTGTCAAAATATCCTCAGAGAAGCTATGACAGGGCAGATTTCTGAATAAAGTGCCTGAGGTGACCCCAGCGTGACTTAAGTAGAGGAGATAAAGGAAAATATCCTGATACTTTAAGGAAAACAAAAGCCCATCCTAACAAACAGGAAATCGCCTGAACGCTTTTGACAACGGAGTGAAATATCGGGCTTTTGTTGTGAAGTTCCTTATTTCGTTTACAAAATTCAGACGTGATTTGGCTAGATTTTCGCCAGGAAAAGCCACCCAGCAAGGGCAGTCCCAGAAACCCGAGTAACTGCTGCGTCCCCCTCCGCCCTCATACTTTCTCGTTGGGTTTCAGATATTACAGAACATAGTACTACCGCAGAGCATAGAAGCAAAACAACGAACAAAAAAACTGTATCCCCAAGAAGATAGGCAGGCTGTCAGGAGTGCTATGGTAAGATGAAGTGAGCCACCAGCCTGGTTTCCGGTGTCCTCGTGAAACTATACCTGATTTCATTACCAGTTGTCACCTACATGTGTTGGAAGAAAAGGGATGGTTTTCTCTAGTTTCTTAGTCAGGAATCACTTGGTCCTGAAAGTCTTGTTCTCAAGAAGATAAACGGCGGAGAACATGTTCTAGCATACTGCGTGATGGAGAAAGAGAGAGAGAGAGCATAGTTGCTCTCCGGGGATTGTAGGCAGGCTGTTGCTCTCACACACATAAACACGCAAAAAGCAGCAGCCACAGCGGAAATCCTCTAGCCTTTATTTTTCAAACACACGGAACTGTCCAGTCCTCCTAGCCAGACAGACGCAAGCTGCAGACAGATGGTTGCCATGACCACAAAGGAAGCCTCGCAGGCCACGCTCGCCTCACGCTAGGCAGGGACGCAGACACTACGGTAGGAGGGTCCTTAGCTCGACTATCTGCTAGTTATGTCTGAATGAGTTCGGTGTTCTGCTCTCGGCCCTTGCGCTTGCGTACTACGGCTCGTTCCCGTCACCCAGGCCCGGATCGGGAAGTGTCAAAGTGGGAGCCGGGAGCCCCCGCCTTCGCCGCCGCTACTGCTGAACCCGGACCCTCATCCCGGCCGGGCCCTACCGCCATGACGAACGGTGAGAGCTGGAGGCCGAAGCGAAGGGTGGCGGTATAGGACGGGGGACAAACGTGGCGGGCGGGGCTAGACTGACGTGGCCGTTCCCCCCGCCCCCTCCCAGCCCAGCCCCCCTGGGCTTTAGGGAGCCCCTAACTCCTCTCTGGGATGCTTCTCGTAGGTTCCCTCTTCTCACGTCCATCAGTGTTCCCCAGTACTGCCTAGTGCCCACATCTGACTTTTTGGTTATTATTCTTTCTCTCTTTTCTTTCCTAGAAGTTGGTTCTGGCCACTGGGGAGGTCGGTCACCATAGAATTAGTGCTGTTAGACCCCAGGGAACAGAGGGTATCATCAGGTTCCCTAAAGTCTCCTACTTTCGGACAATAGGCTGGTTGAAAAGATCTAGAAATGGTATCAAACCCCCCACTTTGCGGGGGAGGTGAATGTAGACAATCCCCAAAGTTTTTTGTATGTTTGTTTTTATGACAAAAAGCCGTATCGACTGAGTATAGCAAAAGTGTAGCCATATGAAGTCGAACTCTTGGAATTTCCACTAAGCTTTATGGTCTGCCTTCACGTGCTTTATCGAAAAATGCATTTCCGAAAAACTTGGTTTAAGATTGAACTTTCCTTCATCAGATGACTGATTTATACCAAGAACATGTGTAAATCTTTATGCTCCAACTCTCAAGATCCTTAAAACCTTGTATAGGCACCAGTTACTCCCAAGAGTCTGCACAAATACACCCGTTTTCTGTTTGTCCTGAGGATGGGGCAGTAAAGTGGTAAAGAGGCTGTTTACACCGAGCAGTGGTGGTGCTCGCCTTTAATCCCAGCACTCGGGAGGCAGAGGCAGGCTGATCTCTGTGAGTTCGAGACCAGCCTGGTCTACAAGAGCTAGTTCCAGGACAGGCTCCAAAGCTACAGAGAAACCCTGCCTCGAAAAACAAACAAACAAACAAAAAAAAGAGGCTGTTTACAAGCAAGTTGGGGAAATAGTGCTAGGTGTCGGACCCTTCCTGTTAAGTGTTGGCACTGCTGTTGAGGTGACCTCAGCACTGAGCTCTGGGCAGGCTCCCCTCCCCCAAGCCAGAGAGAGCAGCGCCAAAGACCTTTTCTTCTTCTTCATGTGACAGTGTACTCCTTGGACGGGATTCTGGTGTTTGGTTTGCTCTTTGTTTGCACCTGTGCCTACTTCAAGAAAGTACCTCGTCTCAAAACCTGGCTGCTCTCAGAGAAGAAGGGAGTTTGGGGTGTGTTTTACAAAGGTAAGGTTTTATCCAGACAGAGAGGAGAAAGAGATTTCTTGGCAGCGTGGTTCTATAAACTAGAAAGCACACGGCCAGGGTTATGTTTACATTCATCTTTAGTATGTGAGTGTGTGTGTGTGATGTGTTTGCTGCTCTGCACACCTGCCTAGCCAGCCTGTGAGCCTCCAGGAGTTGCCCTGAAGTGCTGAGAGTACAGATATGTGTGACTCTGTCCAGTTTGCTGTAGCTTCTGGGGTTTTAACTCAAGTCCTCACGCTTGTGTGGAAAAGTGCTCTGCCCAGCATCTGTTAATAATGTAAAATAGTCATTTCTGCATTTGAGGGAAGAGGTGAATTTTACATTTGCTGTTACTTAAGGCGTACTTGTTTATTTTACTGTCTAGGTAGTTTTGGTATTCTAGGATTAAAGTAAAAGTCTACAATGCCAAGTGTGGTACATGCTTATAGTCCCAGTTACTTGGGAGGCCAAGAAGCCAATGTGAGCAACAGAGTAATATTCTGTGTTCTGGGGTGAGGTGGGGATATGTTACAGGTTATATAATTTTAGGCTGGGCTGAAATTCCTCCTAGCAGGAAGATTATTTTTCTACGGCTTTAAAAACATTTTTTTTGTTTTGTTTTGTTTTGTTTTTCGAGACAGGGTTTCTCTGTGGCTTTGGAGCCTGTCCTGGAACTAGCTCTTGTAGACCAGGCTGGTCTCGAACTCACAGAGATCCACCTGCCTCTGCCTCCTGAGTGCTGGGATTAAAGGCGTGCGCCACCACTACCCGGCTAAAAACATTTTTTTAGATTTATTTTATTCAGATGAATACTTTGCCTGCATGTATGTCTGTGTATCGCGTGCTTGCCTGGTGCCTGAGGAAGTGGTGAGCCTCCCTATGGGTGCTGGGAGTCAAACCCAGGTCCTTTGAAAGAACAACAGGTGCTCTTAACCACTGAGCCAACATCTCCAGCCTAAAGCAGAACACATTGGAACCTTAACTTTTAGCTCAAAGAATTCATATACATATATTAACTTTGTTATTTTGAGCACCTTCATCAGGAATCCTATGGAACTATGTTTTCCAAAGTAGGGTAAAATAGGGACAGGCATGGTACTACATGCCTGTAATCCTAGCACTCAGGAGTTCAAATCCAGCCTAGATTGCATAGTGAACTTTTTTGTTTGTTTGTTTTTTCAGACAGGTTTCTCTGTAGCTTTGGAGCCTGTCCTGGAACTAGCTCTTGTAGACCAGTCTGGGCTTGAACTCACAGAGATCCACTTGCCTCTGCCTCCCGAGTGCTGGGATTAAAGGTGTGCGCCACCACCACCCGAGGGAATTTTTGACTCAAAAAGGATTAGGGAGGCCAGGCATGGCAGCACATACCTTTAATCCCAGCATTTGGGAGGCAGAGGCAGACAAGCAAGTAGTTTCCTATGCGTTCAAAGACATTCTTTTTTTTTTTTAATAAAGTAATATCTCTAGTATTTTTTTCAAAGATTTATTTATTTATTTCTTATGTATACAACATTCTGGTTCCATGTATGCCTGCACGCCAGAAGAGGACACCAGATCTCATTACAGATGGTTGTGAGCCACCATGTGCTTGCTGGGAATTGAACTCAGGACCTCCGGAAGAGCAGCCAGTGCTCTTAACCACTGAGCCATCTCTCCAGCGCGCGTTCAAAGACATTCTTGTTCTACCTATAAATTCGAGGCCAGCCAGGGCTACATAGTGAGATTCTATCTCAAAAAATAAGAAGGATCAAGGGGATAAGCAATCATGTAGAGCCTAGAACATAATATATCATTTAAGAACATTCCAAGAGGGCTGGAGAGATGGCTCAGAGGTTAAGAGCACTGATTGTTCTTCCCGAGGTCCTGAGTTCAATTCCCAGCAACCACATGGTGGCTCACAACCACCTGTAATAAGATCTGGTGCCAACTTCTGACCTGCAGGATCACATGCAGGCAGAACATTGTATACATAATAAATAAATAAATCTTTTAAAAAAAAAACTAAAAAAAAAAACATTCCAAGACCCTGGAAACTTTGGTTCTCTTTAGAGGTTTCAGAACATGGCTTTGGAAGCAAGGATTTCGTGAGGAGCAGTGTGTAACATCTCTGTACTTCTGTCTTCTAGCTGCTGTGATTGGGACCCGGCTGCATGCTGCTGTTGCAATTGCCTGCATTGTAATGGCCTTTTACGTCCTGTTTATCAAATGAATTCCCAAGTATCCCACTCATCAACTACCAACCAAGGGGATAAAGATGAAGAACTTGCCGGAAACCTGGACCCAGTGTAGGAGAGTTCAGCTAGAATCATCAGTGTCCCTAAGATGACACCGCAGCATCTGTCTGCCATATGTGGGGGAACTCATGGTCACGAACATTATTTTTGCTCCAGGGGACTCCAGAAAGCCAACTTTTCTTGATCTCTCTGTTAATCAGCCCTCAGCAGCAAGCATATATCTCCAGATAAATCACACCCCTTGGATATATGATTATGTACCTTCTGCTTAAAAAACCTGGGGTTCAATGGTAGAACATTTGCTTTGCATTGTCGGGATCCTAGGTTTGATCCCCAACACTAAAAAAAACAACCGGCAACTGGTCATCTATTTTGCTCTTCGGTCCCTCATCAGAACCTTTTAAAACCGAGGCTCATTAGGGAAGGATATAAGGATATAGGCTGTATTCAGACTTCCTGGAAGGGGAGACTTTTGGGTTTTTTTTTTTTCCATTTGTTTGTTTGTTTTTGAAACTGGGTCCTTGCATAGCCCTGGCTGTCATCAGGCTCTCTATGTAGACCAGGCTGGCCTCAAACCCACAGAGATCCGCCTGCCTCTGTTTCCTGAGTGCTGGGATTAAAGGTGTATGTCAGAAGATAATTTTTAAGGCTTGACTTTTTTATTGGCTAATTTGGATCTGGTGAATTGGGGAAGGGAGAGTGGGCCTGGGTGAGAAATAGGAGTTATGAAAGGCCAGGTAATGGTTTGAAATGTGTTTTTTCTATGACCATCTGGGAGCTTAAGAGAGCGTGAATCTCAGTGTGGAGAGCACAGATTGCCATGTGTTTGTAGCTTGAGGGTTTTCCCAAGAGAACCTGAGCACATGTGCAATCCAGGGTTGTTGAGTTGGAGACTAGAAGCAGTGACTGAGACCAGGAAGCATTTGCTGCTTACCAGTGTCTCTAAAGATGACTCCACTTGACCAACTGATAGTAGAAAGTGAGCCAACTCTTGCTATTTCCTAAAGTTTTTTAAATTACATAGTGCTAAGTACTGTTACTCGGTTTTAAATACCAATGCCAGGGGAGGGAACTATTGAATGAATAATTAATATATTTGGAATTCTGGTAAAAGAGATAAGTAAATTAGTATAACAATTCATATACTAGTAAATTCATTTAGTATAAGAATTTACTGTAATGAAAGCATATATAGATGGGAAATCTGTCATGTTATAAAAGATGCAAGCTTGTTCTTTAATCTGGGTTACAGCAGTTTTTGTTCCCTGCCAGCTTTCAGTTTTCTTCATACTGCAGTATTTCACTGTTATATTTACTATAAGACCATGAGAAATTGAAATGAGAGGGGTCATGATATTAACATATTGGACAGCTCATAGAATCCATTAATAAAATGAGTGTGTTACCGAGTAAAGGAAAACAGAGCTTTCCAGCTGAGTATTCAGGGCTTTTCCTGGGTGTGGACTCCTGAACAAATGATGTTAGATGCCTCAATATTTGAAGGGAAGACTTCTCCATTCCTTCCTCTTTATGCCTGCAAAAGAATCAGCTGTAAAGTCTACAACAATCTTTAAAAAAAGTAGGTCTGATATTAATGATAATACACAAGGGCATACACAGGCATTCCAGTTGCATTGTCCATGGTAAAGCTTGAGGGAAGCGCTGTGGCTCATTCCCAGTTAAGTTCTCTTGTCTGCACACACTACAAGAACAAAGGCTGCTGGGAAGCTTAGGTTCTGATGCATCTGAGTGCTTTGATTGTAGCAGTATAAAGCACTGTATGCGTGAGCATCTCTCTCCAAGAACTGGTCCATGGGGCGGATTGCAACAATTGCTATTTCCGTGGTCATTCCTGAGGATTGCTCCTCTCTCACAGGAGAGACGAAATCTGAGGGATCTGGAGAGATAATGCCTGAGTGTGAGTTGGGGACCTGCTAACCCACGCACTGGGTGTCCCGTGGGAGGCAGGTTCAGCGCCGCTTACTTTGTTTTTGATGGCCTGTTTTCACTAATAGGGCTGATGTCTCCAACTGTGGTCTGTAGAGCTGCTTCATTTCTCAGACAGCTTTCATTCTGAGTCTCTTTCATGGGTCCTCTTGGCCTAAATGCCTGAGTTGGTAGATTTTAAGATGTTTTACCAGAATGTTCCAAAAAGTACATGAAGAAGCAGATAGCCTGTTTTACTTCTTGACTCTTGACTTTATGTAAGCAAGTACATAGGAACCTGCTGTACTTATTATTTTACTTCTTGACTCTTGACTTTATGTAAGCAAGTACATAGGAACCTGCTGTACTTATTATTTTACTTCTTGACTCTTGACTTTATGTAAGCAAGTACATAGGAACCTGCTGTACTTATTATTTAGGCTGATGTGTCTCATTTTTGGCAAAGGAAAAACTGACAAATTGTTCCTCAAGGGGAGCTCCTTTAGGGATGGAGGTATGAGGTTAGCAATATTGTCTCAAATTCAGGTTCATTACCACGAACTCTGTGCACCAGGATCAAATGAAATCAGCTCCTTTTTATAGTTGAAATACCATTTTTTATTCACCATTGTTGGCACAATCCTTGAAAATAAACCTTTTTTCCCTGAGGCTGTTGTCTGCTTTGTTGTGTGTGTTTATTGACCTGCTCAGCACTTCCTCAGGTTCTTCCCATAGCATAGAGTGTTGGCTCACCTGCTGAATATAGTCCTCAGATGAGTTCCTTGTGAAGGTTACTGGATACTTGATACAGTTCAGAAGATATGTTGGCCAAGATTTCTCCTGGGGGAATGGGATATAATGAGTCAAAGATGAAGTCTATTAAATGAGGCAGGTAGCTCCTCTAATACACTCAACCAACAGGCCCACTATGAGAGACAAGTGCTGTTATTAGTGAACTCCATTCTAAAAGATTTCCAGGTTAACCACCTGGGGCCCTTAGAAAATATCTGAGCCAGTGGGATTCTGGAGCATATTTTGGGTACTTTCCTCCATGTCTGTTGAAAGTGCCAAGTAAGGACTGGCACAAGTACAAATTACAGCTTCAGAAATAATTTTCTACTGATGGCTAAAATTCTACTTTGCCATGCCACACACCTCACCCTTATTGAAAAAGGACAGAGGAGGCGATGAAATATTAACATACTCTCTGTGGTGAGAGGCACATCTACCTAATTGTCATTTCACTCGTGGAATTTGAAAATCAGATTTATTTTTATTATTTGGGTCTGACTTTGTACCTCCGGCTTTCCTGTAACGTAGTATGTAGACTAGACTGGCCTTGAACTCAGAGATTCGACCTGCTTCTTCATGTGCTGGGGTTAAAGACATACACCACTGTGCCTGGCAAAAAATCAGATCTATTTTAATGGAATGAATGTAAATGAAGGCTCAGCAATATGACACTCAGCATCGTTTTGGGCAGCCAGGAGACTCTGTAAGTGAAGCTAGGGTTATTCAGTCGTGCTTGTCTGCATTTTACAGATACTTCGTTTCTTTAAGTACTCAAATATCCTTTGATTAAATGATACTTACTGGCTTACTAGATGGTTCTGTGGGTAAGGGCGTCTGCTTACCAAATCTGTCAGGCTGAATTTGATTTCCGGACTCACATGTTAGAAAAACAACTCTGCAAGTTGTCCTTTGACCTTGACACGTGCACCATGACACACTACTCTCCTCTGCCAATACATGTGATAAATGATATTTATTGTCAGCGAGAAAGCACGCCTGGAAGAGTGTTCCCAGGATGCTTTTGCTAGTAATAATCTAGGGTTGCTAAGTCCACGGTAAATAAGGTCATTTACATATAAGTCTGCGACTGGATCATTTTCATAGCTAGAAACTGGGTACTTTTTAATTTTGGGCAAAGAAAAAGGTCAACTCAAAGAAAAACTAGACAAGGAAATAAACATTTACATTTTATATAAACTGGTACATAGTAAAGAAGTCGGCCTTTCTGTCGCCTTGTAATCGCAGCACCCGGAGGCTGAAGCAGAAGGATCTTGAGTCGGACACCAAGTTGGGCTACTTAAGACTTTTATAAACAAAATACCACTAAACCCAATTCTGTTTATGGAAATCGGTCCTTCTGTTCTGGGACCTCCCATCCACACGGAGGCAGAAGAGAGTACTCTGGGTAAACATGATTTGAGGGAAATGCCTGACCACTCTGTGGCTCCTCCCAGAATCCTTTGAGACAGGGCAGAACGTTTAAAAGAGAGTGCAGCTTCCGCTTCCTCGCGAGTGGGAGCGTGGCCGGGGTCCTGGACGGAGGCGTTTTAGTGTGGTGTGGTGTTTCGTGCATGGTGCGTATGGGCTGAGTGCGAGTGTGACTGTGGGAGTGTGTGTGCGCGCCTGGGGTGTGCGAGGCGCGCGTGTGTGTCCGCCCCGTGCCCCTCCCCCGCCTACACCTTGATCTTATTTGATCGGGTCGTGACCCCCGCCCCGCCGGGCCGTCCCGAAATGAAAAGCAGCCCTCCTGCGAAGCCCCCTCCGCGGGGCGCTGTGCAGCGAGGCCCCCCTGGGCGGTGGCAGTGCCGAGGTTCCCGAGGTCTCGCCATCGGTCCTGCGGGCCCGGCGCTCAGAAGTGATGAATTGATCAGATAGACGAGGCCGGGTCTGTCCCGGCCACTGATTACCGAGGCGATTCTGATCTGAGCCCGACCCCAGGACCCGGCTGCCCAACCCCCGCTCACGTCTGTGGCCTCTTGTGCTGATGTTCAGAGACCCCGGGTGTGAAAGCGCCCAGAGCAGACATCAAGCCGCCGCCTGCTGGTAGAGGCCTTTGTTTCTGCTGCAGTCCCCCCCCCCCCCCCCCCCCGCCCCGTTTCAGCTGGGCTTGTATCAATAGCTTTCTGCCTAGGGCTAAAAGGTGCTATGCACTGTTCAGCCTCTGCTGAGGAATGTGTCCATTCGAGAACAAAATTAGAAACTGCAGGATCCAGGGACTCACTCCATATATAGTGAATTAGAATGGAGTGTGTAGGGTTTGAGGCTTTAAGGGTGGTTGTTTTGTTTTGTCTTAAGGCAACGTCCCTTATCTTTGTGAAACTGGTCAACTTGGTTTGTAGCTGAGGATGATCTTCAACTGCCTCCTTCAATTCCCAGGCTCAAATTAAATATGTTGAGCTAAGACAAAACAACAACAACAAAACCTTGAATATGTGTGTGTATTGTGTTCGTGAGAGTGTGGGCACTTGCTAGTGTGTCGGGGACACACGTGCAGATTCTTGTGGAGCCTGAGGTTGGCTTTAATTCTTCCTGGGTGATTCTCCCCCTCCCCCGCTTCATTTTCTGAGGCAGATCCTCTCCCTGAATGAGGAACTTTGACTTACTTACTTAGCCATTTGCATACACACACACCAATCCAGGATTACAGGTGCACCCACCGGCCTTTATGTGGATTTGGAGAATCCAGACTCTGATCCTCACTCTTGTGGCAAATGCTTTATCTACTGAATCAGTGCCCTAGCTCTAAAAGTAATTTTAATTGACAGATACAGTGTGCTTACTTGGTGGTTACCAGTACATTTGCGCTTTGTGTAATGCCTACATTAGGGCAAAGGTACGTATTGTGTGCACTCATGTGTTTTACATATAGGATGCATTATTGTTTGTATCACCTCACCTTGCCGTAGAACATTGTTACTTCTGATAGATAGCAATTGGCCAGTCTTTTCCCCCATCCACTATTCTCCCTGACCTCTGGTCATCGCTGTTACACTATCAACCCGGAAGAGAGCAACTTGTTTAGATCCCACATAAGAAAGATTATGTGTATGTTTTCTGTGTGTCTCCTTATTTAATGTCCCCCAGTTCCAGATATGTTGCATAACGGGATTCCATCCTTTTCCCACAGATGTATACTCCTCTGTTGTGCCGGCTACTTTTGTGTCAACTTTACACAAGCTAGGGTCATCTGAGAGAAAAGAAACTCAAACCAATCTTGTGGAAGCATTTTCTCAATTGGGCATTTTCTTAATTAGTGATTGATGGGGAGGACCTACTCCACTGTGGATGGGACCACCTCTGGGCAGCTGGTCCTGGATTCTATAAGAAAGCAGACTGAACAAGCCCTGGGGAACAAAGCAGTAAGCAGCACCCTTCATGGCCTCTACATCAGCTCCTGCCTCCAGGTTCCTGCCCTGTTTGAGTTCCTGAATTCACTTCCTTCAGAGTCTGACTACCATGTGGAAGTATAAACCAAAGAAACCCTTTCCTCCCCAAATTGCTTTGGCCATAGTATTTCATCAAACCAATAGAAATCCTAAGACAGTTGTGTACATAGGCACATTTTCTTCATCACATTGCAAGCATTTTTACCACTGAGCTATTCCTAGTTATTCATTTTATTTATTTATGGTGCTTGTATGTGTGCACAAGTGCTTTTGGGCATGTGAAGCCCAGAGGATAGCTATAGAAGTAATTTCTCCTCACCATTGGGCTACCAGGCTTGACAGCAAGTACTTTCACCCACTGAACCATCTCAGCCCATATAATGGTCATTTTACTCATTTACTGACTGATAGGCATTTAAGTTAATTCCACTTCTTAGCTGTTGTGAGTTCTGCTACTGTGAACATGGGAGTATGGGAGTGCAGGCGTCTCTTCAAAACACTGATTTCATTTTCATTGGTGCCCAATAAGTAGTACTCTTGCTGGGTGGTGCCTATGGTTTGGTTTGATTGGGTTTTGAGGCAAGATCCTCGATGCTGCAGGGCTGAAGCAGTCCTGTCCTGGAATCCCAATAGTAGCTAGGACCACATGCCACCAGTCCTAGACAGTAGTTGTATTCTTTTCTTATTTTTTGAAACATGTATACATTGACTAGCCTGGAACTCATCATGTAGACCAGTCTGGCCTTGAACTCAAGAGATGAGCCCCCTCTGCCTCCCAAGCAATGGGATTAAAGGTGTGTACCACCAAATGATCTGATTACAAGCATGTACATTCATCACCTCTAGTTTTTATTGAGTGCTGGAAATCAAATCAAGAGTTTAATGCATGCTGGACAAAGCACTCTACCTACTGAGCTACATCCCCAGACCTTGCACCAGTACTTGCAATCTATAGTTGTCTTAATCCCATTCTAACTAAAGTGGATGATGTCTGATAGTGGATTTGATTTGCACTTCTGTGACAGATCAATCTTCCGTATACCCATTGGCCAATTGCATGTTGTCCTATATTGCTTTCTATTGGTATGATAAACACCATGACCAAAAGCAAAATGGGGAGGAAATTTAGACTTCCAAGTCACAGCACATTAATGAGGGAAGTCACAACAAGAGCTAAAGCAGAAACCTGAAGGTAGGAACTGAAGTAGAGACCATGAAGTGTCAACCTAATGATCAGAAAAGCAAAGCAGACAACCTTTTACCTCTACCAAACCTTCAGACTGAAGGGGCAAGATCAAGGTCTCCACGAATCCTCAAACTCCACACTCTACAGAGTTCCTGTCCCCTCCCCTTTATATTCATCTCTCCACCCAGCCATATTGTTCCTATGTCCACCTTCCTAGTGCTGGGATTAAAGGTGCCTGATCCCAAGGGCTGGGATCATCTGTTCTCTTTTAGATTCAATCCTGTGTAGCCCAGAGTGGCCTTGAACTCACAGAGATCCATCTGCCTCTGTCTCAACTCCTGGGATTAGAGGTGTCTGGCCTGTATGGCTGACTAGGCTGCTTAGTCCTCTGATCTTCAGGCAAGCTTTATTTATTAAAACACAAATAATATACCACTATATTCCCCTTTTGTCTCAAATAAAAAGGCTATAACATACATAAGAAAAACTATATACAATTAGTACAATAACTATATACAATATATACAGGCAATGAATACATCAACAATGTCTAGTCCATTTGCATTTGACAAATTCAGAGAAAATACTCCATATCCTATCTCGGTGAGTTCAAAAGGTTGTACCTAATTCACTTTCTATTCTAATGTGCATTATTAAATTATCTTTTAATGTCTCTCAACCTTTTACACTTCACACCTCTTTAGTGGGTTTCTTTTCTGAGTCTGGTAAACAAGGAAAACTATGTAACTAGTCTTCAACTACCTTAGAGACCTGAGAAGGAAATATTAATGAAGCAAGTACTAAGTTCAAGTAAGCGACTTCTAAAAAATGTAATAACAAAAACAGCTGGTTGCTTGATGGGTGCCAAAAGCTCCTCTGCAATGCTGGGGCACCCGTCTTTGACCTACAGGCCTAGCATATCCAACAGACTTTTCTGTGAAGCAGGATATTCTGAAGGGCTGTCCTGCTGCTTTGTCTGACAGTGTTTGGCAGTCACTCTCTTTTGAGTTTTGCTTCTTCAATTGGTATACTGTCAGCAGTTGAGGCAAGGGCATTTTCTTGCCCAGTGGCTCACTTTTGCCACAAAGAAAATAAACTCCATGTGTAGTTTCTTTGATGCCCATTATCTTCTCTGAAGTAGATTGGTGCTGCCAGGAGCAGACATGTCTCATTGTCATAAAAAAAACTATTATATTAAAACATCTTAAATACTATATTCTGTAGATCTATGAAGTGTTTGAAGATGACATGTCTATCTAATATATCACTTTGTTTGACCTTGAAAACATACCTAATGCAACTACTAGTTTGATTATAATAGGTGATTAACTACTAACCTGCATTTCCTTATTATTCTAAACAGTTGATAAAATAATTTTCAAGGACTAGAAATTTGCATTACATTGTTAAATGAGTTGTATAGGTACAATACCTTGAACAAGAGTAGAAATGTGCCGGGAGGTGGTGGAGCATGCCTTTAATCCCAGCACTCAGGAGGCAGAGGCAGGTGAATCTCTGTGAGTTAGAGGCCAGCCTGATCTATAAGAGCTAGTTCCAGGACAGGCTCCAAAAGCTACAGAGAAACCCTGTCTCAGAAAACAAAAACAAAACAAACAAAAGAGTAGCAATGTATGTACAGTATGTTCTAGCAAAATTAACCTCAAATTTGTATACAATATACAAAACTCCAACCCAGTGTAAGACATTTAAAACTAGTAGTTGCTTTTTAAAAGCAGATTGAATAATCTACCTTTTTTATCTTATCATATCTATATCCCCTTTTTCTTTTCAAAACAAGAGCCTTTAATCTAATATCCTTGTTTAGCCTTTTTTCCTGACCATTACCAATAACAACTTGTAACCAATCCCCCTAAACAATGACAAATATTCATAACCCAATGAAAGACCAAAAGCCATGCACCCCACCTCTTGGGAATGTGGGCGTCGTGTTCTTAAAATTACTTCTTAATGTCTAGGGGCAATGGATTCTTTAGGGGATCCTGAAAAGAAAAATTTGGGTTGTCAAGTCCTGGGAGAAGTAGCTGTATCATTTGTTGTCCAGTCTCTGTGTGATGGGGAAGTTAAGGGTTTGTCTCAAATTTTAGCTAGAGTAGTCAGTGAGGCTGGATCATCTCAGCTAGCCACTTCAAAATTGTTCTGAGCAGTTTGTAGTTCAAAGCCCATCTTTTTTTGTTTACAGTGTTCTGTCTGCATGTGTGCCTGCAGGCCAGAAGAGGGCACCAGACTTCTTTACAGATGGTTGTGAGCCACCATATGGTTGCTGGGAATTGAACTCAGGACCTCTGAAAGAACAATCAGTGTTCTTAACCTCTGAGCCACCTCTCCAGCCCACCAAAGCCAATCTTTAGGTAATGCTTTTAGATGGTGTTATCATAGTCCTGAAGGGATTGTCATTGTGGGGCCCCATCCTCCTTTTGGAGACTTGAAAGGTCACTGATAGGTGTGCTCATGGTTTACTGCAGAAAATTGATAGAGACACAAATCCGAAATCATGTACAGGAAGGTAGAGGAAACCTTTTTCTAGTTAGTGCTCTAAATAACCATTAATATCATGACAAAAACTTTAGAATATATATATTAATCTTATACCTTAAGAAAAGCTGTTAAACAAAACCAAAGAATTATGAGATTAGTGGCAATAAAGTAATCCTTAAATATTTGTTTTTTTTCTTTTTTTTTTTTTTTTCGAGGCAGGGTTTCTCTGTAGCTTTGGAGCCTGTCCTGGAACTAGACAGGACCAGGCTTGTAGACCAGGCTGGCCTCGAACTCACAGAGATCCGGCTGCCTCTGCCTCCGGAGTGCTGGGATTAAAGGCATGCGCCACCACCGCCCGGCTAATATTTGTTTTTCTTTTGTTCCATATCAGGTGGCTGTTCTGAAATAAGGCAGAGATTTTGGATTTCACTTTAATAAGCATGCTTGGGTTTAGAGAAGGAGAGAGCCACACTCCAACTCCAAAGCCAGCTTTAATCTTTAATTGGACTGGGACTACAAAAGGACCATTTGCATTATATGTCTGTAGAGAATAACAGAAACAAACGTTTGGGAAGATTTGTGAAATTCTATCTTGTTGGAAAGTGATATACCAATAGACCAATTTACTCTTTTTCTTGAGACATTTTTTCTAGATGATTTGTCCTTTTTCTTCAGATGTCTCATTTGTACAGCAGTCTTCAGATTCCTTAGCTGGATACCTTTATACCCCTGAAAAGACAGAAATGAAAGCCTTCCCCAACCCTAATTTTGGAAGATCCTCTTTTGGCAAGTTATATCTGATCAGATGAAAAGCATTTGTTAGTTTTATAGGTTAGTTTAGATTAAATGAACATGATGTTTGATGAACTATCATTTCTTCTAATTCAGAGGTGTCTTTTGTTCAAATCGATCCCTTATCAGTTTGATGGAATCCATATTTTTTCTTCTCTTGTGGAAACAAAAGCAAAACCCCTTCCAAAAAGTTACAGATATCCTGTTTTCCATTCTGAGATCAGTACATCTTTAAAGTATATTGGCTGATTTAATCCATATTTTTTTCTACTATTCAGTGTCTCTCTGCAGCTGTTTTTCCTTTCTTATTAGCATTTAGAAAATTCAAAGTTAATAAAACATTATGCAATCTATTTTGGGTGCATTTATCATCCCTTTCTGTTTATTTAACATATCCTTTTTTGTTTTTTTTAAAAAAGATTTATTTATTATGTATGTAACATTCTGCCTCCATGCATGCCCGCACGCCAGAGGAGGGCACCAGATCTCATTACAGATGGTTGTGAGCCACCATGTGGTTGCTAGGAATTGAACTCAGGACCTCTGGAAGAGCAGACATTGCTCTTAACCACTGAGCCATCTCTCCAGCCCTGTTTTTTTTTTTTTTTTTGAGACAGGGTTTCTCTGTGTAGCTTTGGAGCCTGTACTGGAACTAGCTCTTGTAGACCATGTTGTCCTTGAACTCACCCAAGATCCACCTGCCTCTGCCTCCTGAGTGCTGGAATTAAAGGCATATGCCACCACCGCCCCAGCCAACATATTCTTTAGAGTTTGATTTGATCTTTCATAATGGCCTGCCCTGTAGGATTATGTGGTATGCCTGTAATATGCTTTATATTATAATAAGCAAAAAACTGTTTTATTTTCTTAAAGACTTATGCTGGACCATTGTCTGTCTTTATTTGTTCCCACTTCTAGCAAATGTCTGATCACCGATTAGCCTTTTCCAAACTCAAAGCAGTTGTCCGTTGCAAACCTGAATAGGTATCAATGGTGTGGTGTACATATTTTAGTTTTCCAAATTATACAAAATGGAACACATCCATCTGCCAGATGTCATTCCTTTGAGTACCCTTTGGGTTACTTCCTGCAGGTAGTGGTATTTGTTGTATAAAGAACAAGTAGGACATTTTCCTCTAATTTCCTTGACTTGTTGCCATGTGATGGAAAAGTTCTTTTTTAAAACGGTTGCTACTGACATGATGGTTTTTATGAAATTCTGAGGCCTTCAGCACATTCCCAGTCAATAATTGATCAATTTCTGTCCTCTGGTGCGAGAGGACCTGGCACACCCGCATGGAATCGGATGTGTGTTGTGTATATGGGATGATTCCTATTCCTGATTGTATCTTGTAACTGAATAAATAATAAAGTCAGTTCTGTATCATATGGTATAAATTTGGTGGTTTCAATATGCAAAACAACTCTGCATATTGCAAATTAGTAACTATGTTCTTTAAATCCCTTAGTACCATGAGAATCACATATAATTCTGACTTTTGGACAGAATAATAAGGGCTTTGATTCACTTTACTTAAATTTTCTGATTTGTATCCTGCCTTTCCTGATTCATTTGCATTAGTACAGAACGTAGGGGCTCCAGTTATTGGTGTGTCCTGTACACTGCGAGGAAGGATCCAGTTAGTTGACTTCCTAAGTTGAATTCTCTTTCTTTTGGGATAGTTGTTGCTAATCTCTCTTAAAAAATTGCTACAAGCTCTTTGCCAGTGTTCACTTTCTTCCCATAATTTGTCAATTCCATCATTATTAAAAAATACTATAATTTCTGCTGGGTCTATTCCTGCTAATTGATGAAGTTTCAATTTTCCTTTTAGAATTAAATCAGAGACCTTTTCCACATAAGTTTTCAATTTTTTACTCAGTTTATGTGGCAAAAATATTCATTCTAAGATAATATCTTCCCTCTGCATTAAAATTCCTGTAGGGGAACGTTTGGAGGGTAATGTGACTAGAATGCAGTTAAGATTCTGATCCACACTGGGCGGTGATGGCACACTCCTTTAATCCCAGCACTCGGGAGGAGGAGACAGGCAGATCTCTATCTGCCTGCCTCTGCCCCCCAGTGCTGGGGTTAAAGTTGTGAGCCACCACAGTGGCTCGAAATGTGCTTTCTTAGCAGTTTTCTCTGTTGATGATCAATAGGGAGGGGGAGGAGAAGGAGGAACAGATAGCTTTGCTAGGACGTTCCCTTAGGGGAACAGAGCAGGGCTCAGCTGTGTAGCGGCTCTCTCCAGGAGAGGAACAGGACTGCTATATCCTGCGGGGAGACCGTCACCCACCGCACCCCAGCTTTAGGTAGCCTGACTTCCGGACAAGTCAGGACAACTTTTCCTCTAGGCTGAGCTGTGCTATTGTGGTTTCAGCCTCCAGAGCTGTCCTATTGCAGCTGGAAGTATAGCCAGGCTTCTGATAGGGCAGAATATATTTTCAGCACAGTAATGCATGTGTGCAGGTGCATGTGTGGGTGTGTGTGCACATGTGTATGGTGGTCAGAGGCATAGTGCACTCTTTTTTGTTTGTTTTGTTATTTTGAGAGGGGTTCTCTGTGTAGCCCTGGCTGCCCTGGAACTCACTCTGTAGACCAGGCCTCAAACTTAGAGATCCAATTGCCTCTGCCTTCTGAGTCCTGGAATTAAAGGCTTGAACCATGCCTGGCTTCTTTTGTTTAAAAGGTATATTTATGTGGATGAGGGTTTTACTTACATGTATGTCTGTGCATCACATGTATGCATGGTGTCCACAGAGTCTGGGACAGGGTGTCAGATGCCCCCGAACTGGAGTTACAACTGTTAGCTGCCATGTGGGTGCTGGGAATCAAACCCTGGTCCACTCTGGAAGAGCAACTGCTGTGGAATAGTCTTTCTGTACATTGTGAATGTGTGTCACTCTCATTGGTTAAGAAAAAGCTGATAGGCCGGTAGCCAGGCAGGAAAACCAAACAGAGAATGATGGAATGAAGGAAGGCAGAATCTGGAATCACCAGTCAGACACATAGGGAGCAGGAGATGAACATGCCATGCTAATAAAAGTACCACCACGCAGCAAAGCGTAAATATGGAATACTGGTTAACATAACATGTAAGAGCTAGTTAGTAAGAAGTCTGAGCTATTGGCTGAGCATCTGCAAGTAATAGTAAGCCTCTGAGTTGTTCTTTGGAAACTGGTGGGCTGGAGAGAAGCATCCGGTCATGAGCATCTACTGCTCTTAACCAATGAACCCCACTCCAGCTTCCCCTCCCTAGCTTTTTGAATGTGAGTTTTGGGAATTGAACTTAGGTCCTTGTTTTTGTAAGGCAAGTTGCTCCTGAGACATCTCATCCTTGCTAGGAGGTTGTTTTTCTTTTATCTAGTTACATATGAATCACAGCATTGTCTTTCCTAGGTCTGTGGAGAATGGCATTAGTGTTTTGATAGGGATTACATTGACTCTGCAGAATGCTTTGAATATTTTAACAGTGTTGATTCTTCCAATGAATGAACACAGATTTCTTTGTGTGTGTGTGTGTGTGTAACAGAAAGTCCGGCTGAGCTGGTGCCAGAGGGTTAGCAAGCTACCCTGCTAGCCACAATCCCCACTGGGCCATACCTGGCTTAGCTCAGGAGTTAGTACCCAGCCACAACAAACCTCAACAAACACAAAAAAATTGGAATAACCCAATGTACCTTATCAGATCACTATGCTTTAAAACTATAAGTCAACAGCAATACCAATTCCAGAAAACCCACAAACACATAGAAATTAAACAATGCTCATCTGAATCATCAATGGGTCAAGGGAGAAATAAAGGGGAAAATTAAAGACTTCCTAAAATTCAGTGAAAATGACCACACAACATACCCAAATTTATGGGACACAATGAAAGCAGTTTTAAGAGGCAAGTTCATAGCACTAAATGCCTACATAAAGAAGATGGAAAAATCCCACACTAGTGAATTAACAGAACATTTGAAAAGTTTAGAACAATAAGAAGCAAACTCACCTAAGAAAACTAGACTGCAGGAAATAATCAAATTGAGAGCTGAAATCAACAAAATAGAAACAAAAAAAAAAACAATACAAAGAATCAGTGAGACAAAGAGTTGGTTCTTCGAGAAAATCAACAAAAAAAGACAGACCTTTATCCAAATTAACCAAAAGGCAGAGAGAGAATATCCAAATTAACAAAATCAGAAATGAAAAGGGGACATAACAACAAACATGGAGGAAATACAGAGGATCATCAGGTCATATTTTGAAAACCTGTACTCCATAAAATTGGAAAACTTAAAGGAAATGAACAACTTTCTGGATAAATATCACTTACCAAAATTAAATCAAGACCAGATAAGCAAATTAATCAGACCTATAACTGCTGAAGAAATAGAAACAGTCATCAAAAGTCCCCCAACCAAAAAAAGCCCAGGACCAGATGGTTTCAGCTCAGAATTCTACAAGACTTTCAAAGAGGAACTAATACCAATACTTCTCAAATTATTCCACACAATAGAAACAGAGGGAACATTGCCAAACTCTTTTTATGAGGCTACAATTACCCTGATACCCAAACCACAGAAAGACAATACTAAGAAAGGGAATTACAGACCAATCTCACTCATGAACATTGATGTAAAAATACTAAATAAAATACTAGCAAATAGAAGCCAAGAACACATCAGAACCATCATCCACCATGACCAAGTCGGCTTCATCCCACAGATGCAGGGATGGTTCAACATACGAAAATCTGTCAACGTACTCCACCATATAAACAAGCTGAAAAATAAAAACCACACGATCATCTCATTAGATGCCGCAAAAGCATTTGACAAAATACAACATCCATTCATGATAAAAGTCTTGGAGAGAGCAGGGATATAAGAAACATACCTAAACATAATTAAGGCAATATACAGCAAGCCAACAGCCAACATCAAAATGAAGAGAAACTCACAGTGATTTCACTGAAATCAGGAACAAGACAAGGTTGTCCACTCTCTCCATACCTATTAAATATAGTTCTTGAGGTCCTAGCTAGAGCAATAAGACACCAAAGGGAGATCAAGGGGAAACAAATTGGAAAAGAAGATGTCAAACTCTCGCTGTTCACTGATGATATGATAGTTTACATAAGTGATCCCAAAAATTCTACCAAAAACTTCTATAACTCATAAACACATTCAGCAATGTAGCAGGATACAAGATTAACTAAAAAAAATCAGTAGCCCTCCTGTACACAGATGATAAAAGGACTGAGGAAGAAATCAGAGAATCAACACCCTTCACAATAGCCACAAATGGCATAAAATACCTCGGAGTAACTCTAACCAAACAAGTGGAAGACTTGTATGACAAGAACTTTAAATCTTTGAAGAAAGAAATTGAAGAAGACACCAGAAAGTGGAAAGACCTCCCATGCTCTTGGGTAGGCAGAATTAAATAGTAAAAATGGCAATCCTACCAAAAACAATCTACAGATTCAAAACAATGCCCATCAAAATCCCAACAAAATTATTCAAAGACCTTGAAAGAATGGTACTCAACTTCATTTGGAAAAGCAAAAACACAGGATAGCCAAAACAATCCTGGGCAACAAAAGAACTTCTGGAGGCATCACAGTCCCTGACTTCAAACTCTACTACAGAGCTACAGTACTGAAAACAACCCGGTACTGGCATAAGAACAGACAGGAGGACCAATGGAACCGAATAGAAGACCCGTATATCAATCCACACATCTTTGAACACCTGATATTTGATAAAGAAGCAAAAAATATCAAATGGAAAAAAGAAAGCATATTCAACAAGTGGTGCTGGCATAACTGGATATCAACATGTAGAAAAATGAAAGTAGACCCACATCTATCACCATGCATAAAACTCAAGTCCAAATGGATCAAAGACCTCAACGTAAAGCCAGCCACACTGAACCTTACAGAAGAGAAAGTGGGAAGTACGCTTGAACGCATTGGCACAGGAGACCACTTCCTAAATATAACCCCAGCAGCACAGACACTGAGAGAAACAATTAATAAATGGGACCTCGTGAAACTGAAAAGCTTCTATAAAGCAAAGGACACGGTCAACAAGATAAAGTGACAGCCTACAGAATGGGAAAAGATCTTCACTAACCCCACATCAGACAGAGGTCTGATCTCCAAAATATACAAAGAACTCAAGAAACTGGACACCAAAAGAACACAAAATCCAATAAAAACAAAACAAAACAGAGTACAGACCTAAACAGAGAACTCTCAACAGAGGAATCTAAAATGGCTGAAAGACACTTAAGGAAATGTTCAACATCCTTAGTCATCAGAAAGTTGCAAATCAAAACAACTCTGAGAGTCCATCTTACACCTGAAAGAATGGCCAAGATCAAAAACAATGATGACAACTTATGCTGGAGAGGTTGTGGGGAAAGGAACCTCTCATTGCTGGTGGGAATGCAAGCTGGTACAACCCCTTTGGATGCCAGTGTGGCGATTTCTCAGAAAATTAGGAAACAACCTTCCTCAAGACCCAATAATACCACTTTGGGTATATATCCAGAGGATGCTCAATCGTGCCACAAGGATATGTGCTCAACTATGTTCATAGCAGCTTTGTTTGTCATAGCCAGAACCTGGAAACAACCTAAATGCCCCTCGATCGAAGAATAGATAAGAAAAATGTGGTACATTTACACAATGGAGTACTACACAGCAGAAAAAAATAACAACATCTTGAATTTTGCAGGAAAATGGATGAAGCTAGAAAACATTATTTTGAGGTAACCCAGACACAGAAAGACAATTATCACATGTACTCACTCATAGGTGGTTTTTAAACATAAAGCAAAAAAAGCCAGCCTACAAACCAC
This sequence comes from Ondatra zibethicus, assembly GCA_004026605.1. Taxonomy (NCBI): domain Eukaryota; kingdom Metazoa; phylum Chordata; class Mammalia; order Rodentia; family Cricetidae; genus Ondatra; species Ondatra zibethicus. The sequence goes on along the minus strand of PVIU01008237.1, from coordinate 13,099 downwards.
AATCCCAGAGAACTTAGACAACAATATGGACACTAAGAGAGACTTACATGGATCTAATGTACATGGGAAGTAGAAAGTAGAAAAAGACAAGATCTCCTGAGTAAATTGGGAGCATGGGGACCTTGGGGGAGGATTGAGGGTGGGAGGAGAGAGGCAGGGAGGGGAGCAGAGAAAAATGTAGAGCTCAATAAATATCATGGAAAAAAAACCATTTTTTGAGACAGTGTCTATGTAGCCCAGCTGGTCTCGGACTAGCAGTTCCTCTGTCTATCTGCCCAGTGCAGGAATTATTGGTGCACACCACTGCACATACCATATAGTACAATATTCAAAAAGTCATCAGGCCATTTTTGTCCATTTTTTTGTGACAACAGGTTCTTATAAGTGACTTGTGTTCTCTCTCTCTCTCTCTCTGTGTGTGCATATTTGTGTGGATTCACATGCCTCTGTGTGCACCTGAGAGAGCAGAGGTTGAAGTTGGTTGTCTTCCTCTATCTCTGCCTGCCTGTTTGTTTGTTTGAGACAGGGTCTCTGACATATCCAGGAACTCAGCTGATTCAGCCAGACTGGCTGGCCGGCAAGCCCCTCGGATCTGCCTTTCTCCACACACCATTGACCCCACAGCAGTGGAGTTACAGACGTGTGCTAGGAACCCAAACCTCGGGCCCTCATGCTTGCCCAGTAAACACTTCATCCACTGAGCCATTTCCCCAGCCCCATGACTTGTAAGACTAGAAACCAAGTAAATGCATCAAATTTTAGGTACCTTGAAATTCAAACACCACACTTTTAAACAATGCTCGTGAGAACTGGCGCTATATGCCACAGGCAAAATTAACACAACAGAAAAGAGCATTGACTTCCAGGCAGTAGAGAGACAGAGACTGGAGGATGGCAACGAGTAGGACCAGGGAAAAACAGATGAGTAAACTCAAGAAGTCTAAAGTCTGTTAATGTGACCTTAGCAGTTAGCTACAGGGTGCATTTAGAATAGTGATAACTTGCTCATTTAGAGAACGGACTACATCTATTTCCTGTTTCGATGCCTCTGTGTGGCTATGACTTTAGTTTACAAACTTGTAAACTGAATACTTGTGTCCCTTCCAAACCAGTGTTGTCCTGTCCTAAATCCTTCTGGCAAAATGACTTTCCAAGTTGCAACAGGACTCGATTCTAGAACTGGGGAGTTTTCTTCATTTTAAAGAGTGGTCAAAAGATGGCATGGGCAGCAGACACTTCAGGCTTCATCTTGAACAAACCTATTTAATGAAGGAAGATGGCTGGATGTTCCACCATGGTGAAACTAGCCCAGCTGTCAGCACTAGGTGGAGAAGAAGCCACCATCATTTTTTCGGGAGTAACCCCCGTTGGTGGCTGCAGTGTGGGGAGACACTGTGAAGAAAAGAGAATGGGGTGAGTTGGAATTTCAGACCCTTTGCCCCCACCCCCTTTTAAATCCTTTAATCAATGCATTTATTGGTGCTGTGAGAAGATTCTCGTAAAGAGGGGAAATTGGCATACGAGGGACTGATGGAAGTTTACTAAGGCCTTTGTTCCCAAATTCACTTCCTGTGTCTGCCCTGCTCAAAATGTCACCGAGGCCTAATCTAAAAACCTGAATCCCTAGTCCTATAGTCAGCATGTCCCCTAGTATTAGTCTAATAGGTTATGACTTCATCACTAATTCTCACCCTCCGTAGTCTCTAAACTTCCTGCCAGCCAGTAACCCCGATTCCTGGTGGCTCAGAGAGACTGCACAACTTCCCCCCCTCCTCGTGCCGCCTTGTCTTCTGACCCTCACCTATGGATCCCTGGATGCTGTGGATGGATTCTTTCTTAGGGTTGATCCAGTGTCTGATGTTAGCTCGGGAAGTGATGGGAGACGAAGCAGAGTGAAAACATTCTCCAGGAAACTGGATCTTGCGTCTAGAAGATGGTAGGGAGACAACAGAGGAGAGTGACTTCAACCAACAGGAAAGATAACTTCATAAGATTTCAAGTTCAAGACCTATTTACATTCTAGAATTATCAAAGCATTTGTCCATTTATCCAGATGAACTATCCAGATGAGGATTTCCACTCATTTTAGAAAATGGAATACAGAAATGAGGCCTAAGGATGTAGCTCCGTGGTACAGCGCTTGCCTAGCATGCATGACATTCTAAGTTTGATCCCCAGCACATCTAAGACAAAGAGAAAAGCAAACTATTCTGCAGATAAAACAAATAACTATGTACTTGTTCAAATTGCCACATATCCTTTTACCTTACATAATTGATGGTAGCGTTCTTAGGACGGGGAGCGACTAACTGCTGCCGTCACTTACCCACTGATATCCTGAACGGTCTCCTGGTGTAACAGTATCTCACTTTTGTTCTTGAATGCCCCAGTGTGGTGGTCATACAAGGCTGCTAAGCGGAAATCCAGATCATCCTTTGGTATCTACAGAGAAATCAGTCCTCCCACAGTTAATTTAGCTGTTTTGTGCCTTGACCTTAGTCAGATTGTATCTCCCTATTCTATTCAGATTGTATTCAGAAGAGCAGGAACTCACCAACACCTAACACTGCCTTGTACAAGATGACCTGGTGACTCTCGTCCATAGGAATAGTCTCCCATGGTTAGGCTAAGAATGGTAAGATCACTAGTTAGATGGAAAAACGGTCTTTGGGTTCGACAAACCTTATCTCATTCATGGTTATATTCAGCTTTTGATTTTTTTTTTTTGGTTTGCTTTTGTTTTTCAAGACAGGGTTTCTATGTGTAGTCCTGGCTATCCTGGAACTCATTTGGTAGACCAGGCTGGCCTCTAACTCAGATAGATTTGTGTATGTGCACCACCACCATCCGGCTCAGTCTTTGATTTACTATAACATGTGACAAGAAGTTTGATAAAAATAATTTGGAGCAAACCTTGTAACATAATAGTTTTAGATTTGGTAATATCTTGAATTGGAAACAAAAGGAAAGATGCTGAAGCACCTCAGACTACCTTAAAAAAGGATATTAATGCCAGGTGGTGGTGGCACATGCTTGTAATCCCAGCACTCGGGAGGCCGAGGCAGGCAGATCTCTGTGAGTTTGAGGACAGCCTGGTCTACAAAGGGAATGCCAGGACAGTCAGGGCTGTTACATAGAGAAATCTTGTCTCGAAGAAGAAAAGAAAGAAAGAAAGAAAGAAAGAAAGAAAGAAAGAAAGAAAGAAAGAAAGAAAGAAAGAAAGAAAGAAAAAAGGATAATAATGCCAGGTATGCTGGTATAAGCCCATTATTCCAATACTCAGAAGGCTGGGACAGAAGGAATGAGAGTTCCAGGACAGTCTGGGCTAAATACTAAGTTGAGGTTAGCTTTGACTATGTAGTAAGGTTCTATCTGAAACAAATTAGTTAACTAATTAATTAAAGCAAAATAGAAGATACATATTGAACCCTAAGTGGATGCAAAAAGTAGTAGTATTTCAATGCTAAGTACCTTCGGATCAAAAAAGTAGGCATCTCGCCTCATGGAGGTAACTGTGGGAGTTGAACTGAGCCGATTCCAGGGTTCCTGCTGCTGAGCAAGGTGAGTTGGGCTCTTATATCGCAGTTTCTGCAAAAGAGAAACAACATCCGGGATTTGGTTACAGAAGGCCTTGGTGATGCAGCATGGGTCACGTTCATCACCGTGCTCCACCTGAGGCCCTGCTAAGTGCAGCGTGGGTCACGTTCATCACCATGCTCCATCCCATTTTACTTGAATCTCAGGATAGCTACAAAGAAAGGCATGATAACTGGGGCGGGGACTCCCTAAGCGTTCTGAGTGAGAAATGATTGAAATGGACCAGGGAAACAGAAGAAGTTGGTGGATCAGGATGCTGGAAGTAGAGGAGGAGGCTCAGGGAACAGGCCAGAAAGATGATATATATGCTCATATTTAGAAGTTCCAAGTTTGGAGAAAAGATGAAATGTTTTTCTTTTTCTTTTTACCTTTTTTAAAATTAATTTTTTAAAGAAACTATCTTTCCTCATTTTACATATCAATCCCAGTTCCTACTCCCTCCCCTCCTCCTGTCCTCTCCACCTTCCCCCCACCCCACTCCCCATCCACTCCTCAGAGAGGCTAAGGCTTCCCATGGGAGTCAACAAAGTCTAGCACATTGCTTTGAGGCAGGACCAAGGCCCTCCCCACTATATCTAGGCTGAGCAAGGTATCCCTCCAAGGAGAATGGACTCCAAAAAGACAGAACAAGCTGTAGGAATAAATCCTGGTCCCACTGCCAGTGGCTCCACAGTCTGCCCTAACCATACAACTGTCACCCACATTCAGAGGGTCGAGTTTGGTTCTATACTGGTCTCTTCTCTGTACCATTTTCCATGCCCTCATCTAGCCCCAACATCTCTACTATCCATTTGTCAAGGTATGTCTGCCACACTGTCACCTCTCCACAGAACCACACTTCTTCATGGTCAACAATTACTATCTTCCCTTTGTCAACGTTCATTTCTCCAACCATTGTAGTCTGACCTCTCTTCCAGTGCCCACTGAAACTGTCCTGGTTGTTGAGCTGCGATCTGTGTGGCTACCAGAAAGATCTTTCCCAACCCTGACCTTATTTGATTCCTGAGATTTTTGGAACTGTAACTCTGTGCAAGTGGAGACTGCTCTTTCATTTCCCGGCCACTCAGACCCAAATAAATCACACAGAAACTGTTTTAATTATAATACTATTCAGCCAGTGACTCAGGCATATTTCTAACAAGCTCTTACATCTTGAATTAGCCGATTTCTGTTTATTTATGTATCGGCACAAAGCTGTGGCTTACCAGGTAAGGTTCTGTTTTGGCATTTTTCTACTTAGGCAGCTACATGGCATCTCCTTGACTCTGCCTACTCTTTCTCTCTCTCTCCATATATATATATATATCTTTGTTCGGATTTCCTGCCTGACTTTACTCTGCTATTGACCCAAACAGCTTTATTCATCAACCAATAAAAAGCAACACATATACAGAAGGACTGTATCCCCACTCTGAATCCCCACAAATACTTCTCCATCTTCTAACGTCAGTTTCTTCTGGTTTAACTCTGGTCTCTGGCTATTACATCTTTCTTCTGCTTCTGGACGTGTTCCTTCTTGCTTTATTCTTAAATTCACAGGACCTTTTCCACCACAATTTCAAACAGCCCACTGGCCCTGTAGCCCCCAGACATACATCTTCAACCCTGACTTCTCAAGCCTACCCACAGCAAAATCATTTAAAGATGTCACAGGCACCACAGAAACATCCACATGACTGATGTCAACACCTTTCTGCTCAAACCTGCTTCCTTGGCAGACTCCACCTCAGTGATGGTGTTAGTTAAGTCCTCAGAACCCAGGAGTATATCTTATATTTATCCATTTTCTTTGGCTCATATCGAGTTATCAAATCCCACTGCCCTGCCCTTTCCATCCCTCTCAAACATACATCTTAACGCCATGTCAGTGCTCTCAGTCACTGCAGGATTGCTGCACTTGTTGAGCCGAGACGCTACTGTCTCAGTCCTGTCATACCCGGTCTGCTTCTGTGCTTGATTCCCTCCTTCCTTCCTTTCTTCCTTCCTTCCTTTTTTTAAAAAGAACCAGAAGAGCCTGTATTCATTGATCACCAATTCTGTGACAGACGAACATGAATGCAGTCTCTGTACATTAATAAATTTAGTCTTTTATTATCAGCACATACTAACCATAGGAAACAGGCTTCATCTATCTATCTGTCAGTCTGTCTGACTATCTATCTATCTATCTATCTATCTATCTATCTATCTATCTATCTATCTACCTACCTACCTACCTACCTATCTATCTATCTATCTATCTATCTATCTATCTATCTATCTATCTATCTATCTATCTATCTATCCATCTATCGATTGGTATGAGTGCTCTGTCTGCATGGATGCCCACATGCCAGAGAGCATCAGATCCCATTATAGATGGTTGTGAGCCATCATATGGTTGCTGGGAATTGAATTCAGGACCTCTGAGAGAGCAGCCAGTGCTCTTAATCATTAAGCCATCTCTCCAGCCCTCATCATGATATTTTAATGCCTGCACAAAACTGTGACCACATCTATCCCCCATTATTCTTTCTTGTTCTTTTTCCAAACAGTCCCCTCTCTATTTTCATGTCCTGTCCCACCCCCACTTGTTTTGAGGATCAAATTCATGCTGGACAAATGCTCTACCACACACTGCTCCAGTCTCACGTCTTTCATTTTAAACTAGATCTTGCATATGCCACATCTGCCTTTTTGCATCTGCCTTGTCCCCCTTATTATGTTGCACCCATCTCCCCCAAAATATAAATGTTCTTTAGGACAGGATAATACTTGACTGCATGTCTAGCATGATTTATCCATTCCTGTGGACAGGTACCTGGGCTGGTTCTTTAACTCGGGCACTGGGACTATCAGGGTCATAGTAAACGTGCAGGCAACTTCCTGCCGACTCATTCCATTGGGCACACACCAGCCAGCTGTCTTGAGACTCTGGATTTCACTTTCACTATGGCTACACTCTATTCACACAATAGTTAAGGATGTAACCAAAGTACATTTCTATCAGCAGTGACTTATTTACAACTATCTTACGGAGGTGAGCACACGATACTCTTAAGACCAGTCTTTAAATGTTAATGGCACCTGCCCCCCATCAATCAAATTTATCCACATAGGTCACCAGTTTTAAGTTTTAGGACAGTGTCTCATACCATCTAGGCTGGTCTTGAACCTGCTATGCTGTGGCTATAGGTTCCCCCATTTTGCTTATATACATTTAACACACATTTACTGAAAGACGTGTGCAGAGCTGTGTATGATTTCTAACACACTCCGACCACTATGCTTGAGAACTTGAAATCCCATCTCCCTGTTGTTGGGATCATTTAGAGTCCTGGCCTCCAGCTGTTCTTCCTTGCTAGAGATCTTTACTTTCCTTGTGATTTGAGTTACTGAAAGCTGTGTCAAAGTTGTTTACCAGCTCAGCTTCACAAGCACGTGTTGCCTTGAGGATCAGAGGATAAGGTTTTCACCTATTGGCTCACCTGACTGTTGGGTATATAAGCCTCCATGGTGCTATTGAATAAAGGGCTTCTTACCAGTGACTAGAGGTCCGTGTCTCTGTCTGTCTGTCTGTGCTGTCTCTGTGTGTCTTTGTGTGTTTCAACCTCCAGCCCCTTGCCCGAAGCTCGCGAACTGTATGGTAGTGCATAGAGCGCAGACAGGCGTGTTGTGCACTGCACGCTGTGTCTCTAGTTCACACCAACATTTAGCTTTTCTGGATTTGCGGTTTCCCAGACCACTCTGTCTCGAGGTGTCACTCACCTTTTCTGAGAAACCCTCCTTCAAGTTCCTACTCTCAGGGCGTTCATTCTACCTGTGACTCCTTCACAGTACGTGTGCCACTATGGGAAGCACATTGTTTGTGTTTGGTATGTGTGTGGGTTGTTGGAAACAGGTTCTTATAGCTCAGGAAGGCTTAGAATTCCTGGTTCTCCCGTCTTCACCTCCCAACTGCTAGGATTATAGGCGTATGCTTGGCTTGTCTAAGCATCTTTACTGATGCTATTGCTGGCTTGTCTTCCTACTAGGCTAACTGGACAGCAACTATATCTAATTTTAGATTACATGCCCTCAGTGTTTAGCAGAGTGCCTGGCATATAAATAACAAGGATTGAATAGAAGGAAGCTCTTTTGATTATTATCAAGCTCAAATTACCACTTAATTCACTTTATTGTGCACCTTTTCAAATATCCCCAATACCTAAACTAGGAAAAATATGGCTTGTATTTCCAGAGCACTATACACAATTAAATTAAACACACACATAAACAGATGCGTTCTTGCATTAACCAGAGGACAGAGGTATCGTGAAGACTTGCTTGAAGCCGGGCGGTGGTGGCGCATGCCTTTAATCCCAGCACTCGGGAGGCAGAGGCAGGCGGATCTCTGTGAGTTCAAGACCAGCCTGGTCTACAAGAGCTAGTTCCAGGACAGGCTCCAAAGCCACAGAGAAACCCTGTCTCGGGGAAAAAAAAAAAAAAAGACTTGCTTGAAGTATGACCTGGCGTCTCTCAGAGGGTTCTCATCTATTCCACATCTCACCTGTCTTTGGAGTACAGATCTCAAAGCAAGAAGAAAATAGTAATTTGGTGGAACTCAGCTTTCCCGTCATTTATATTAGTCATTGCTTTGATGGGCCTTATACTACAGAAGACCTCACTTCCCTCTGCTCAAAACCACTTCTGAAACGTTAGCAGACCCGAATAGTGGACCAAGGAGACAGACAGAAACAAGATTTCCCCGATACTAGGTGGTCTCACCAGAGTTAGGTTACCAGGAGTCTGCAGAAGACCCCACTGGGAATTTCTGAGGAAACCTCAGTACCTTAGATGCCCGCAGATTTCCCAAGTGTGTGTCTTCGTCACTTAACGCAAGGTGCGAGAAAGATTCCTGAGTGTGAGGCATACTTAAAGTCCCAAAGACTCAGAATTAGTTCCAGGAGATTAGGGCAGCCGCAGCACGACCTGGCTCATAGAGGATCCCGGTCCCAATTGTTTGGAACGCCCAGTTTTTGGTTGCCAGGCAACTACCCCTGCATTTATGACAGAGACGTATTCCCTTCGAGAGATGCGCCACCTGGCGGTTCAACTCAGAAGGCTCCTTGGGAGGAGGTTGTGAATACCGAGGAAAGCCGACCTGGATTGCACTCTGGAGTCTCTGGAGGAAAACGCCGGCCTCCCACAGCACGGGAGTTCTGCAAAAGCTGACGAAAGAAGTCCTTTAGGATGACTCAAAGGTTTCCTTCTCACCCTCGCCTAAAAGAAAGCTTCCCCATTTTCAAAGCAAATGAGAGTACGAGAATATCAGAAACCCAAAGATCTCACGTGTCCTGATTGGAAAATTGTCGGTTAGGTCACTCTCCTTGCTGTTTAACTATGCAGACGTCAGGGTTGCTTATCTACCCGGTTGTAAAAACATGGATGGATTTGGCAGGGTGGAAGCGTGAAAGTGGCTTTTGCAGTTAGTGTTGGGGCCACTCTAGGAGACGATCCCTGGAAGGTCGTGATGACGTGTCTTCCCTTTATCATTTCACACGCCACGTTTACAAAATAAGATGATTAGAAATAACCCCTGACCTGGAAGAGCAATAGGGCGAAATGAACTGCTGACATGGGTTTTTTTTTGGGGGGGGGTCTTCTACCGCGAGCTTTACGTAAGCCTGTTGGGTTAGTTGCAAATCCTGGCGCGCGCACTCCCACGCCGTGCGCCAGCTGTGGCGGCTGCCATGGATACCGGCAGGTGAGCGGCAGAGGCGCGCGTGGTCCCTGCCGCACCCGCGCTGAGCGAAGAGGATGCGGTTGTCAAGGCGACGTGGATAGGAGGAGGAGAGGACCGAGGGAGGAGGAAGGATGGGCGGCCTTGGCGTAGCCGCAGGGAGGTGACTGAAGCGAGTCCAGCCCCTTGCATCCTCCCCCGTGTACCTCCCTCCTCTTTTTTTCCTCCTTCTGTCAGCATAAGCAGCCACCGCAGCACCTGAGCCGCTACTGCCGCTGGCTCAGGACAGCGCTATGGCTGAGCCTGGTCTCAACCCTCATCCCTCTGCCAAAGGCGGAGGAAGAAGTGAAAGGCGCACATCCCGGCTTCTGTGGCTGTTGCTCTGGGCTGGGACCACCTTCCAGGTGACCCTGGGAACCGGACCCGAGCTTCACGCCTGCAAAGAGGTACTGTTCACTCCACCCCCTTGACCTGATCTCACTTTGGTTAAAAAAGGCTTAGTCGAGATGGACACTTTGGGGATCCAGGCATAGTTTCAGGGGCCACAGAGTTCAAATTTCTCCAAGGATGAGGAGTAGGGGTTGGGGGGAGGGAAGCAGGCTGGTGTTGTCATGGGGGAGACCAGTCCATTGAAGGTAAAATAGATCGCTCTCACAAGCTCTCTGCGGCTCTCAGCAAGTAAGGACCAAAGGAGTGACAGTTCCCAGAAATAAAGAGAAAGAAGACAGGCATTGCATTCCAGGTGGGGTGAAATTACCTAAAAAGTGGTCAAAAACACTGAGAGGCCAAACAGAAAGAAGAAAGGATAAGGAGAAAGTTGGGGAAGGTAGTAGACTTGTCTCAGGAGCCTTGGGGTTTGAGGGTGGGAGGCCCGGGAGTGTGCCCTCGCTGTTAACACCCAATTGCCCTCAGGCTGCGAACAGTGGTCCTGCTGGCACGCCTTGCCTGTTCCCTTGTAGCTTTGTTCAGCGTTGAGCACGTTTTACATGTTTTCTCTCACCCTTCCCTCTGAACTTCTGCTAACATATGCCATAGGTCTTTTTTCAAGGTGTCTCTAAAACGTTAGCAACACGATCCAGGCAGTAGGAAGTGAATGTCTTTTAACAACAACAAAAATGCTTTTTGAAAATTTTTTGAAATTTTTGAAATTTGGGGGAGGGGGGCATATGACATTAGGAACAGCAAAACTTGACAGTTTCTGTGTTAGCAAAATAATATTTGGTTTTTGCTCCAAGTGACTTAAGCACATATGGTAGAGTCAACAATAAAATATTTACAAGGACTATATTGGGGAAGGCAGAATAAAATTTATCGATGCAAAATGTGAGAGGTTTGAAATAATGCTAAATGTCAAACCCAGCTAAAGTTTTGAGGGGTTGAAATAATCCCTTTAAGTCACCAATGTTCACTAACAATGCTGAAGTATTATTAAGTCACCAATGTTCACTAACAATGCTGAAGTATTATTATGTGGAGGCTCTAAGCACTAGCCTGTCTACAAACATAACAAATCATGAAAGAAGCAAGGGGGATTTTTACACGAATAAAGTTAGATTCGTTAATATTTAAAGTGACACAGGGACGGAGAGATGGCTCAGTGGTTAAGAGAACTTGCTGCTTTTGTAGCAGTCTGGGCTCAGTTTTCAGCACCCATATGGCTATCTGTAATTCCAGTTCTAGGGGATCTGACTCCCTCTTTTGGTCTCTGAGGGCACTGCATGCATGTGGTACACATACATGCATGCAGGCAGGCAAGCACTCACACATAAAATTAAAAAAAACAAACTGAAGTGACCCCTATGGCTGAGATGTAACTACAAGGATCATTTTAACTTCTCAAAACGTTTGCTAGGTTTTTCTAGACTCTGTTAGACTTTTGACATGTTTTCAAACCGCCCACATTTTGCGTAGCTTATAGAATGCTTGTCTAGCATCTACGAAGCCCTAGGTTTGATTCCTTAATGCTGAATAAACAAAGCATAGTAGCTCACATCTGTAATCTCAGCGCTTGCGAGGTAGAGGCAGTGGGATCAGAAATTCAAGTTCCTTCTCAGCTACATAGTGAGAGGCAGGCTCCACAGAGTCACCCCGACCTTCATTTGGAATGTGTGTACTCATATTAATACATATATCATAAAAAACACCTACTGGGAAAAAAACAGCAAAAACTGGAAAATGACCCATCGGTGGGCTTCTCAGAACTTTTACCAGTCCCAGTAATACCCTGGCCCTGGTTGTCTACATTTTTACTAAGCCACTTCGTGATATGTTTAAAGATGACCAAGAACACAATGATCTTCCCAGTGACACTGGTTTTGGTTCATTGGTCTTGGTGGCCTGTGGTCTAACTCCTTTGCCTTAGAATTAAACACTGTCATTTTCTTTGAGGAAGATATAGATTCTACCATTCAACTGCTGGTTGCCACTAGACGTTTGTCCACTGTTACTGAAGGCCTTTAACACTTACATCATCTTGGTGGAGAGGGAGGGAAGACTATCAACTTAGGAACTCTCCTTTGTGTGCCAACTGTGTCTTTAGACCTGTTTAAACAACCAATATTTGCTTAAGATTGAGTGAGCTGAAGGCAGTGGATAGATGTTAACACTCCACAGGTTTTGGAGGCATGGAATAGACATTTTGATAACGCCAACCTCAGAGGGGAGACTGTCTTGAGGACCGAAATAAAAAAAATACACCTCAAATACAAAATAGAATTAGTTCACCCCTACTGCTTGGCTCAGATTCTTTAATTAGATCCACGTCTCTTGCCAGGTTGGAATAGCTTTGGAGGCATGCTCAGTTGGCCATGGGCATCAGCAAGCCCTCTCCTTGAGCAAACAACCTCTAAACACCCTTAACTCAAAAATAATGAGCAAAAGAATGAGTCCATTATTGTGGAGTTCTTCATGAGGCAACACGAACTGATCCAACTAGTTTGAGGGTTTCCAACCCTAACAGGTGAAAACCTAGTTCACAGGAGGCTCACTCTTTTCAGGTCTTGATTTTCCTATGAATTTCTCAAGAGCCCGTGTCAGTTATTAATGCCAGGGCCTTTTATCACGCCAAGGCTGATCCTAGGGATGGTGATGCTGTCCTGGGCTCTCTATAAAAGCTGAGCGCTCCCGCTGGATTGAAGCAGGAAGGAGGGAGACTTGTTTTTATTGAGGTGGCAGAGCACTGGGCCGGGAAACTGCTGGACCTGTGCTGGGCACCTTCTGTCACAGTTTTACAACAATCAGGGTCACCAGTGTAACTAAACATCCTGGTTGATGTTTGTCCACATGAGTCACTTCTTTAGCCCTGAGCTGGCCCAGGCCAAGTGCTGGCTGGGAGCCAGACATGTGTTTTTTTTTTTTTTCCATAGTGCGACAAATCTAAATCAAAGGAGGGGAGCAGAAAACTGCCTTTGACACGGTCTGCCTAGTCCTGAGGCAGCTGTGCTAATTGCCCCCGGAGGGACTTCCCGATCCATACTGAAAGGCCCAGGGGGTCCTAGGAATCTGGCAGACATGGATTGGAATAAAATTCGTTGAGTGACGACTGTGCCATTTAGTAAGGAATCAAGATCATTATTAACTTCCGACAGCCTCAGATTCCTGTCCTATAAAACGGAGGGAGTCCTGTCTATCTCACAGGGCTGTAGTGAGGAGTGAATCGAATTAGACGGTGCATGTCAAAGACCTACCCCCAGGGTACCATAGGCCCGTAAGAAACACTAGGAGGCAAAACAAGTCATGCACACAAATAATAATGTAAGAACATTGACCTGAGTGAGGTTAATGTGTGGTCAGCAGGAGTGG